>JAFBJZ010000609.1:475000-550000 GCA_016785225.1 Psettodes erumei | reverse complement strand
GTGGTTGGCTAAGAGAAGAGTTTAGCAGGTTCACTGTTGGCAGCATGAAGTCGGCAGCTGCTCCGAGTAACATCCAATTTCTGTGGATTATTTTAATGTTATGAAAAATCTGATTAAATGCGGTGGGATACTGTAACCACTCGGGAGGTTAGTATTGACTGCCATGGCATGAGGTACAATGTCATCATCTCTCATTATCACCTCATACATTGTTGTATTCATACTGTCACTTAAGTGGCAGATCTAAAACTCCTTCCACCACTGCTGGAATAAACATATTACTATGTGATGAATCTCTGTATAAAACAAAGATGTTTAAATACACTGAGCTTGACTCACAGTAAAACATTTCCTAATAAATAGTTTGTAGAGGAATTATGTAGTATGCCCTTTAATCAATAACAATAATTACATGTCAACGACTTATGAATACAAGCACCAAAGAAGCACCAATTTACCTAAATTAACTGACAACTTGTCTTGTTATAAACATGACTGCTTTAAAAAGTTTTGAAAATCTTATTACAGGTTACAGTGCAGGCATTTTCCCAGGCGACAGTTTTATGTATTTGCTTGCGTATGCAGGCGTGCATCACCGGGAGACGAGACAAGACAACTGTGAAGCAAAAAAGAAAACAGTTTGCAGAGGAGAGACGGCCATGAAGAGAGGGAAGAATAAGAAGAAGGGGAAAAAAATGAGTGGGTTTGTTGCGATTCATGCAGCCACACTGGGACTATCATTACCATACATCAGGACAATGAATGAGGCTTTCAGCAAGCGGTAATAAGAATTTGATAAATCATGAGCCGAGAATTAACTAGACGTCAAAACAATGAGAGCACCCTGATAGATGAAGAGAGGATGATGGCATAGATTAGTCAGAGCGGAGCGCAGGAGAAGGAGCGGAGGAGGGGGAGAGGAGAGGGAGAAAGGAGAGTCCGTTCAAAGTCGGGCGAGGTCTGAGAGAGGGCGAGCAAGGGTCGGCCGCAAAGAAAGCTGCAGGAAAAGCTCAGAAGGAGGCGGAGGGTGGAAAAAGGCAGAATGAAGAGGTGACGGAGCGGAAAATGGGTCAGGGAGTGATGCAGCGGAACAACAGCTGCACAGGTGGAGGCACTGTGGATGACCGGACGACACAGTAACACCTGTGTACTGTATATCTGCACCGTCACTCAAGAGACCGTAAATTAAAACTTCATGGAGCTGAGTGCACTTAGCGTGAGCATGTTCACTGGTCACGTAGCAGCAGGGAAAGGACATTAATTTGCACTTTTTCAAAATATGAATCAGAAAATTTGTTTGAGTTAAATTTGGATGCATGACGATGCTAGCATGCAAAGGTCGCTACATTGATTAGCATGCTACGATTTGCTGTTATTTGTTCATAAACCAAAGCGTGCAGTGGACAAGATTGTTCCCCTGGGAATTGCTAATTTCTGGACAAATTTTGATGACAGTCCATTCAAATGGACCAAAGTGGTGCTACATATTGAGCTTTAACGCTAGCCTGGCCGAAAAGCAACCGAATCGGCACAGTGCGCTATTCCACGATTAAAAAAAACCTCTGAAATCTTGCAGGACTTTGACTGACAAGTTTTTCATTAACGTTCCACTTTACTGTGTGTCTCCCTCATGCCTCCCCCTCTCCTCACCCCTCCCGCCTCGGTCACTCCTCCACTGGCGGGGGTGAGGGATGTGACAGGAGGATGTTTATTTAATGAGAGCAGTCTGGAGGGGGTAATGAAATCTCCCCTAACACCATTAACAACCGGGCTTATCAGCTCCCGGGACACACGTCAGCACGCCGCAGCCTTTTGTTCTCCGGCCCGGAGCGCCGTCGCCACCGCCGACCCGAAGGACGGATAAAGGATTTCTGTGAGAGCCGCCGACACCCATCTTGAGAAATTAAAAACTGACCGCCAGTCTCTGTTTTGAAGTAGCTCTTATCATTTTTCACCGGGCTCCTTAGAAACTGACACGGGACGCATTGAGGAGGGGACAGGTGTGTGACAGGCGCATGTAAAGTATCTGCAGCGTGTGTGTTCGAGTGTGGGAGGTGGTTGGTCCGTTACCTGACCACACAGACACAATCAATCTCCCCCCCGTGTCACCGTAATTGATGCTGATGGACGGACGCGGGCTCGTCTTCGTGGAGCGGCGGGACGACGAACATCTTTTTTTTCTCCTCGCTCCTTCCCCCGTTCCCGGCCCACGCCTCCCGTCGTAACTTCCACCCTCGAGTCGCACAATATCCTCTGAGAGGCTCATTTGCTGCCAGGCTGCTGACGGCCACACAAAAGCCATGCAAATGAGCTGTGAGCGAGGCCCATCAGTCACCGTGCCAGACGCACGCTCCCATTATTATTTATGGCCATAATTGGGCCTGCGTTTCCTCAGGCAACGACTCCGCGCTGATGGATCTGACGACGACTTCGCTCAGCCCGACGACCGCGAGGCAGTCGGAAGGAGGGAGCGGAGAAAGTTTGCGTGCGACGGGGAGGGGGGGGTGTGCAGACAGAAGAAGAGAGGTTGTGTTTACACGACGCAGAATGGTTTCCAAGGCAAAGTAACACAACTGAGCTGCACAAAGCCCGAGAGGTGAGAATCACAAATCCTTTCTTTCAGTTTCAGGTTGAGTACAGTTAGTCTGGGTTCTGTAAAAAAAAAAAAAAAAAAAAGATGCCGCCTCCTCGTCTTCTCATTTTAATTCTGGCGGTGCAGCAAAGGTGCCAATGCACGGGGCTCGGGCCAAGTACAAACAAACGACAACAACAACAACAAAAAAACACATTCAGCAGAAAAGTTCAACCAGGCTCAACACAGCGCAACGTCATCCGGAGAAACTAGCAGGCTGGCCGTCATTTCTCAGTCACATCAATCAGCTCCATTTGGTTGCAGGTAAAAAAATCAAGTCGTCCGTCACTCGGGTGATGTAACCTCCCCTCAGACGGGTGGGTACAGGTCGTCGTGCTTTCAGGGCCGACGTGACTCCGATCGGGCCCTCAGCCCGGTCCCGCCTCAGCCCGGCTTTCGGGCCAAATTCGCTGGAATTTGCGCGGAGGCTGTAGAAATGTTGCGTGTCACGGTTTGTCGTCGGTCGTCAAGGATGTGTTGACGAGTCCTGTTAGCGCGCCTCTGCCTCCTCCAGTTGGCAGGTGGAGAACTTGTTGGCAGGTCTGTTTCCCCCGCTCCGTCCTACACCGAAGGACGGAGCGGCGCACGTGTTGTCGTTTGCGTGCAGGTGCACATGTGATGTGTGCGGCGCTGCCAGGCGGGCTCAGAGCACGTTTCTTTTTCTTGTTTTCGTTGGGCCCACAAAGCGCTGACATCTGCAGCTGACGACCGGCGTTTCCTCCGCAGTTTTTCAGCGTGAGACGCGAAGACGCTCGTCGCGTGCGAATCGCAGCCACCTCTCTGACCTCATCACGACGCCGTCACGCATTTACAGTAACTCGCCGTCCAAGGACGCTGCTGATCCTCAGAGGATGAATCTTAATGATGCTGCTGATCCCCAGACTTTTTTCTTTGGTGTGTGTGTGTGTGTGTGTGTGTGGGAAAAGACATAGAACCAACACTGACATACAGGAGCATCACATTTTATTGCATTTAATACTGTTTATTCAGTAGTTTTCATCTCTTACAACGATCGAGCGATAACTTGATCATCATTAACAGGAACATATTGATTACAGTTGAGACGGGTCGCTGCTCCTCTCAATAAAAACATCTAATTTGTTGACTGACGCAGTCTAATCACTTTGTGGAAACCCAGGCTTACAGGAGTGAATGTCACTCCCGGCGTTTACGAGCTAATCCGCGTTATCCTGAAAACCGTTATGACATTCGGGGATGATGAAACGAGACGGACATCGTGAGCGTACAGTAGATTAACGAGCGCTTGGCTCGCTGTGATTAATGCGAGGTGGGTCCGGGGAGGGAGCGCTTTGCGAAATAAAACATCTGCGGCGGGGTTGTTTCCACATGATGTAACCCGCTCTCAGCTCCTAAATATGCTCCCGCCGAGGAGCTCGACCTGGACGGCGAGAGGAAGCCGTCAGGCCTCGCGATGCACGCCGGTCTCTGGACGTCGGCGATAACGTGGAAGGACAGCGCCGTCGACAGACGTGCCGTCATAGTTGGCCGGATCTCGGCGGCTTCCACTCACTTCATCATGTAGGGAGAGAGAAAGACAGAGCTGCCGCGGCCGTGAACTTTTTTTTTTTTTTTTTTGCACATTCCCCTCGACATGTGGTTTGCGAGAATCGCCTGAATTTTGTTTTTCCGTCTTTATTTTCCCGTCTCTGCCGGCAGCACGGAGCCCGAGAGAATGAGAGCGAAATTTTCTTTGCAAACATTCGGTGGATTGTAATGAAATGGTTTCCACGTATTCGTGGTCCCAGGGGGATGCTACCCCGAGAGTAACAACCTAACTCTGAGGATGGGTGGGTTAGACGCGGGTTAGACGCGAACCAGCAGTCGGATGAACTGCTGTGATCTTTGGTTCGACACGTTCACGCTCCCCTGAGGATGAACCGCAGCAGCTTCGGTTTCGCCGACGTCATCTCAACGACAAACACTCGCATAAAATATGCACGTAATCCAAAGTGAGCGAGAGAAAAGTCACTCCACTTGTACCACTTTGTCATGTGATCAGGTCGTTTAAATCAATATCCAAGTTTTTCCTCGCTGCCCCCACCACCACCACCACCACCCCCACCCCCACCCGCCTCCCCGCCCCCCCAGGCCTGGGCTGTCTCCATCTACAACCCACCTCTCGGGTGATGGAGGAAGACTTCCTGTCAGAATGTGCTCGCTGTTGCTTCCAGGAGAGGATTGATGCGTCTCTGTGACTGACAGGCTACATAAACAGCTAAATGGGGGGGGGGCTCACACACGCACACACACACACACACACAGGCAGAGACTGAACACACACTGATGTCCCGGGGGGGGGCTGGGTGTGTGTGTCTGAGTGTGTGTGTCTTGCCTTTGTACGCCCCCACCCCTGATGTAGACAGCGCGGCGCGTGTAATCTGGCGCGACGCTCTCGTGGAATTAGCTCGTAATCTTTAACGCATTCGCGAAAAAAAAACACGTTTTGGAAGCTTCCGGCGACGCGTCTCTCAGCGAGCGTGTCGTTCCCGCTCCGAGACGCCCGGGAGGCAGATGGATCCGGCCGAGTGATGAAACGCTTTTCTTTAAAAAACGTAATAAATAAATCAGAACGCGGAGGCGGAACGCGGCCGCACGCCGGTCGCAGCGATTCTCCAGAAGAGTCAGGAGGCCTCAGCTCAAACTGACGGATCAGTCGACTCGTGGCCGTGAACGCGTGATGATGACGCCACCTGCTGGTTCACGCCGAGCACGTGCACCGACGACGCACAGCTGAGTAACACAACCCCGATTTAAATGTCGGCACGCGGTGTCATCTCGTGCATGTTGTGGGTTTGTTTGAATCCTTCTTGGAAACTTTAAACACACACACACACACACACACACACACACACACTTTAGGGAAAGCTTCAGTCAACACACGTGTGTCTTTTTTCCCCCCATCAGCTTTAACACGTTTAACTGTTTGTGCGACGGTTTTGTCCGTTCGCTGTGAAAATATCTTTTGTTTCAAAAATACGTTGTTGTTTTTTTGTGAGTCGAGGGAACGACATTAATCAGAGTATTGATATGAGGCTGTCGAAGAATGCTGCTGATCAATACTAGACTGGTGAATGGACATGGCGATCAATACCTCGTGTAATATAACATGGGGGGGGGTGTCACATACTGTAAATGTCAATGAGAAAAATTAATCTGTGCTGGAGCTTAAATCGATCGCTGCAGATGTGTGTGTGTGTGTGTGTGTGATTAGACAGTCACCTGCATGATGTCCACAGCCTTGTTGTGTTTGGGCTGGGTGGGGTCCGGCTTGTTGCGCCCCCCCCTCTCCGTCGCGCCCGTCCTCTCGCAGTGCTCCGGCTGCCCGCTCTGCTGGTGGCCGAACTCGAAGCCGATCCGGAGCTCTCCCACCTGACAGCGGGGCAGGACGTCCGGGATCCACTCGATCACGAACGGGCCCGCCTCCTTCGGGTCCGCCAAGCCCGCTCCTGGACGAGGACGACAGCGTGAGTACGGCCGGCGCCGCTGAACCGTCGCTCGGCGGCGGTAAAAGTCGCTCACCGACTTTGAGGAAGGTGCGGAGCTCCATCGGCCGGATGGCCTGCGGCCGGTCCGACCGGTACCCCTCCGCCGGTTCTGGCTCTGGCGGGGGCTCGGGACAGCGGAAACGCGAATAGGAGCCGTCGGCGTTTTTCACAAAACTCTGAGAGAGCTCCAGAGGAAGCTGGAGGACAGAGACAGACGTCACACTTCCTGTCCTGTGTCTCCGTGGGAACCTCGGGGTTCCTCTCGCGGCGTTTACCTCCGGAGTGTCGAAGATGCGTTTGACCTGCGCGACGCTGGTGATGTGCCAGGTGTATTTGGAGATGAGGCCGAGGGGAGGCCCGTCGCTCCTCACGAGCGCTGAGAGAGAGAGAGGGAGAGAGAGGTTCAACAGAACCTCCATGTTGATGACCACCTGTCAGACTGATGTCGTCCCCTCACCTGTGGTGAAGTTGGGCAGTCTCCTCTTCTTGGACCCGAGCGACAGCCGCTGCTGCAGCGCGTTGAAGAACTCCTGGGGAATGTGGTACACCAGAGGCTGCGGCTTCCCTGGAGGAGAAACGCAACAACAACGTCAACAACAACAACAACAACAACGAGGTTTCAACGTGAGCAACAAGCCTTGGCAGCCGAGCGACTTCCTGCTGATGGTGTCGATCGTACCGTCGCTCTGGTAGTGCATGGTCTGGTGGATCCTCTCCGTGACGCTGGACAGCCACTGCTGGAAGCCCAGCGTCACCGCACGCTCGTCCACGGCCTGGCCGCTGCCTGACACACACACACACACACACACACAGGTCAGACACAGCACAACAAATAGGTAGGAAATAAAAAAAACACAACAAAAACAATGACAGCTTTGGTAAAGGTGAGACAGAGAGAGGAGGATTCAGACAAACCTTCGTCCACACGGAGCTTCTTGGCTTTGTGGTGGTGGGAGCTGATTGGCTCGGCCTGCTGCGGGGGCTTCTCTCCGGCACCGCCGGTTCTGCTGGGGGCGCTCTGCTGCACACCTGAGAGGAAACATCATGCATCGGAGGTGCACCAAATGATAATTAGCTTAGCTTAGCATAAGGCCTGTATACAGCCCCAACACGAGAGCTGCGGTTTCTTTATCCCTTCCATTCATCAGCCTCTGAAAGTGTATTGTTATTAACACGGGTGGAGTTACTGTACCACTGGGGGTGTAGCTGATGAAAGCAGCGAACTCCGAGGCCAGTTTCTCGTCGCTCGCGAAGGCGCACACGCAGGCGTAGAAGTGAAGGCAGGGCTGCGGCGTGGCCGAGCCGGGAGGCGGAGCAGGCGGAGGAGGAGGAGGAGGAGGAGCAGCAGCTCCATCAGCGCTGGGTTTACTTCTTCTGCTGCTGCCGGCGGCGCCGCTCAGCTGGCAGGCGCAGTGGAAGACGGCGTGCTGCTGCGGCGTCTCCCTGCCCCGCCTCTCGCTCTTGGACGCCTCAGACAGTCCACCTGCGCCCACGGTGAGGTGCAGCAGCCCCAGGGGATGCTGGGAGTCCGTGTGGCACTTCACCACCAGCGTGTCCTTCGAGACCCGCTGCACCAGGGGCCCCGGAGACTCCGTGGCGAGTCTCCACAGCTCCTCCAGCGCCTGGATGGAGACCTGCAGCCCCCCCAGGACGGAGCTCTTTAAGGTGAGCGGCGTGGCCGTGCTCTGACACTCGATGGCCTGTTTGATGTGCACGCAGAGGCTGTCGGACGACTGGTTGGAGCCGGCCGCCGCCGACTCTGCCTCGCCCTGGTTTGACCTCTGACCCTGCCTGCAGGAGGGCAAGAAGCAGCGGCCCAGGTTGATCCGGGTCAGCAGGGTGGCGCCGTCTCCCGTCGCTATCGCGGTGTCGGTGGGGACGAGCTCGACGAAGCCCAGCTGCGTGGCCGTGGCTCCTCTTCCTCTGTGACACACTGAGAACACCTGCACGCCTCCGCCCGAGCCACCGCCCAGGACGCCTCCTCCTCCTCCTCCTCCGCCTCCTCCTCCTCCTCCTCCCTCCTGCTCCTTCCCTCCTCTCTCCTCACTGTCTATAATCACCCTCACCACCTCCACGGCACATTTCTTGCTGGTCCTGCCTCCTGCCGTGGCGTTCCTGAGGGACACCCCGCAGGCCTTGTTCTTGCAGCTGAGCCCACGGGTGCCGTTGTAGACGCCGCACTGAGGGCACTTGCGAATGCCCCGCAGGGTGGCCCTCCCCAGGTTGGAGAGGAAGGCGGGAGTCGTGCTCTTCCTGCCGTCCCGCTGCTTGACCGCCAGGCCGGCCTGAGCGGTCAGAGTCTGAGGGGCGGAGGCTGAGACCACGCTGGGCGTGGAGGACGCCGTCACGTCAGTCTTCATGCTGGGGCTTCTGGAAGCGAGGGGGGGTCGAGCCTTGACGAAGAGGAGACAGGAAGCACAGACACACACTGACTGAATGTCATGTGACCATCTTGTACAGAAGAACTTATGTTTAAGCTTTTTAATTGTGGGATTTTAATGTTTTTTAAAAATCATATTTTATATTTAAAAAGGACTATCTGTGAGATTTACATTTACTTGGGCTGTGGAAAATTAGAAAAGGTCTTTTTCTCCACATTTTTTCTGATATTTTATCGTAAAAGTAAATTGTCGATTGATGGAGACAAGGACTTCACAACTATTTATACCTGTTAAACAAATATGGTTGAGTATCAAGTACAATATTTTCAGTCTGTATATGTATAAAGTAACATAAAATTGAAATACTAAAGCAAATCAACTCTGTAATTAATACACTGTCTTTAATTTTTTTTCTGTCCTTGATTATTTATCACTGTCATCAGTGCAAACTAAACCTGTGTGTTCATGCAAGCACGCAAACATCATTTACTGCAGAAATAAAAAATAAAAAAGTTGCAGCTGAATTTTTTTATTATTGTGAATACATAATAAAACTTTAATTAAAACCACACCGCCTGCATAAGTTGTCCTGACTGTATTAAAACGACATGCAGCTGTTGTGAACGCACGGCGTGAACACACCGCCCCGGTGCACACACGGCCGTAACACTGTGTGAGTCCGTGTGAGTCCGTGTGTGTGTGTGTGTGTGTTTTAAATCAAACGTTCAAACTACCTGCGATCCGCTTCTGTTTGGTCAAATCCCGCTCGACTCTGGCCTCCGAAACCGCCTCGACCGTCGCCATTCCTCCTTACATCCCGACAACCGCATTGCGCCTGTAACGACACTCCTCATTGGACGGAGAGCGTCACGTGACGGAGCGGGAGGGTGCGGTCTCTCTGGGAGCGGTGGCTCATGGGAGATGAAGTTCGCGGACGCCTGAGTTTGCGGAAAACAAGAAACCGAGTTTTTTACACGGGGGGAAACGATTGGAATTTAATATTTTAAGTTGAAAAAATAAAAGTATTTAAAAAGAAGGCTTAGAAAAAAATCTAATCTGAAACTAAATGTGAATAAAGCCAAAAGTATTTGGACAGTTACACTTTTTTTCTCGTTGTAATAAATACCAGATTACATTTGTTTTATTCAGGAAACAGTTGGGGAAATCACACGCCCATAAAATAATGTTTCAAAGCTCACTCTAAGCTTCGAGGAGAAACACCGAATTTAATTTTTATTTTTCATTTTAAAAAAATCAAATTTAACGTTGCTGACAGTTCTCCTCAACGCCACAAACAACCTTACTGTTATATATATATTAGAAACTGTTATATATCATCCGTATGAATCTGTATTCTCACCCAGTTGTGCTCATGTGAGACGCTGCGGGTCATCTTCTCTGGATCTTAAAGACAAGATGCAAACAGTGTGAACGTGGGCTGCGGTTTTTTTCTAAGCATCAGCATTTTAATGGGACAAAGCAAAAACACAAAACCATGTCACTGAAGCATCAACATAACGTCCCTCACCAAAAAAATAAAACAAAAAAAAAAAAAAACATAGGTTGAAAAAACATTCTTAGGCACCGCCTACTCTCGGGTGATTTTTGGTTAAATTAAAATAGACTCACCGGCATAATAAGGCAACACAATTGATTTTGATTGATTTTTTTCCCAACTATATTAAAATAACGGTGGCCACAGTGCAAAAAAACAAAAAAACCCAAACCTGATCCTCGCAAGGTTTTTTTTTTCTTAATCTACAAAAAACAACTGTCGTTTAGGTTTAAAACAGAATAACTTAAATCATGTATTACTCGTCAGTGGGAAGGCTTCTGCATTGCATTGCATGGCAACGCTGCTCTGTCCTCCAAGCCTCTGGAAGAAACGAACCGCCCACCCCGCCCCCCGAACCCCCGCCCACCCACCGCCCCCGCACCCTGAAGCAAGCACGCTTCCTTTATTCACATGTTGTCTTTATACAGATTCAGTACAATTGAACAGACTGTTTGGTTATTTACATAAAAACAGACTTCCAAATGAAATTACAAAAAGAAGGTGGAATGCAAAAACATTAAAAAAAAGAAGAAACCCTAGTATTTCAAATTTTTTTGCGAAAAGAATAACCTTAAGTGTTTGTGCAATATTCGTCTGCCTGTAAGTAAGATAAGAGTGGCAGTAATCCCTGCAATTGGTTTTATTTGAGATATTGAAAATCTAATTTAAAAAATAAAGTTGACAGTTGACAGCCACTCGCTGCTTTACAAACATAAGAAGGTCTCACGTGTCGCGCGCGTCGATGGTGTCACTGCAACGTTTCTTTATCAGACAGTCGCCAAATGAAACACACACACAAAAAAAGGCAAAAGCTCTTTATACAATGTCACTGGGGTTTTTTTAAGTTGCTCAAAACAAAACAAAAAAAGGAAGAAAATGACATTTCGTCTATTATATCTGGAGCAAAAAAAAAAAAAAAAAAAAATGGTGGCGTAGTCCTTTTCTGTTTAGGAAGGGGTTGGGTTGGGTGGGGGTGGGGGTGGGGGTAGGGGTGAAGCCGACATTGTTTTGTGTGTAAAAGCATCAGTTCATGCACAGACATAAGCACGCACACACACACACACACACACACACACACATACATTTCCACAGACTGGACTCTCAGTCTGTTCAGTCCGTTCAGGTTTAGGGTGGAGGTGGGTGGAGGTGGGGGGGGTGGAGTGAGGGCGCGATGAAGGGTCCGGCTCGCTCGGCGGGTCTCCTGCCTGGTTCCTGCTCGGTGATTCCCTACGCTTCACAGAACGGCGTGGCGACGCCCTGAGAACCTGCTGGACGCGTGTTTGGCTTCAGTGACAGACATGATCCAATTTTTTAAAAAAAAAAAAAACAACAACTCGACACGTGCGGCTGCGTTTCCCGCCGAGAGCTCCGTGTGATTGTTAAACATCGGTATAAAACTCTTGCCCTTCCTCTTTGGCTCTGAGGGGCTGAAAACAACAAAAACAAAAAAAGAAACCCTGGTGTTTTAATGCATTTCTCCTTTTTAAAACTCAAACTGCGGCGGTGCTGGAAGTATCTCGACGCGGGATCGTCTACGTTCGGCCGGTTAATCTGCGGGCGTTAGAAAAGTACACCAAACGATAAAATGGGCCCCGGGAATGCACGGTGCGTTAGCGCTAGCTGTGTCTGAACAGAGTTTACTGGAGGGGGTGGTTCGTGGTGACGCTTGCAGATTTTCGGGCAGTGGGTGGAGCGGCGGGCGGAGCGGCCTGACGGAGGATCGTTCCTGTGTGGTAGCAGACAAAAGAGAGAGCGCGTCTAATGCGCTCCTTCCCCCGGCAGAGTGTCGTCCTCGTGACCCCAGAGGCTTGGGAGGCGGAGGGGCGGGGCTGGGAGGTGGGCGGGAGGGTGGGGCGGGCGGGGCGGTGGCGGCTGCTGCGATCAGTGGGTGTGGTAGCCGGCGGTGCTCATGCCGGCCTGGTTGGTTAGCATCGTCCCGTTGACCCCCTGCCCGGGCTCCACCATGCCCCCGTTGCTCACGGCGCCCACTCCTGTCCATCCGGCGCCGGCGTGTAAATGACTGCGGCGCAGAGACACACAAACGTTAAGACGCGCGGCGACGGACGGAGCTGATAGGACGTCCCGACGGCGTCCCCGCGACCCGGCGTACTCACTTGTAGCCCTGCTGATCCCAGGTCTGTCCGTAGACGCCGTAGCTGGGCACCTGCCACCCGTTGGGCACGTACTGACCAATCTGCTGCGTGTTGCTGTACCACTGGCCCCACGGGCTGTAGGGCTGCGCCGCGAAGCTCACCGTGTTCTGCTGACATGCAGAGGGGTATTTTTAGTGTGTGTGTGTGTGTGTGTGTGTGTGTGTGTGTGTGTGTGGGGGTGGGGGGGGTATCAAATGGCAGCAGCGTCACACGCCGGTCACGCGAACGGGCCCCGACGGCCGCCGGGGAATTACCGATACGGACCGCGGTGCGTCAGGGGTGATCCGGGTTCGTACCTGTGGCATCTGTACCTGCTGGATGGGGCTAACCATGTCTGTGGTCTCTTTGCCCCAGTAACACTTCACCACGTAACCCTCTATGGACGTGCCGTTGACGGACACGATGGCGTGGGCCGCCGCTTCGTGGGAGTTGAACCTGCGCCCGGGGAAAGAGCCGCGAACGTCAGCGATGAGAAGAATCCTCCGACGGCGATTTTATATATATTCGGTTTGTACGTTCACAGGTGGGACAGGAAGTCGTCTTACCTCACGAAGGAGTAGCCTTTGTCTGGGAAAACACGGATTTCCATTATCTGGCCGAAAGGTGAGAAGGTCTGTCTCATTATTTGCTCTGTGAACAAAAAAGGAGGACGTCAGCGCTGGGGAAGCCCGCAGACGAATCGGCGACCGACGGATTCGCGACTCACCTGTGAGACCTGTCGTCACCCCCCCGCAGTAGACGGTGCAGTTGCTGGGGCTGGACTGGTTCACCACCTCGTCAAACGACAGCTGCTTGGTGTTGGTGGCTGCACAGAGAAGACGGGGGTGTTTACAGTCTCTAATGAGCAAACTAATTATGATTATTACATCACATTTGTCACCGTTTCCCCAGGTAATGATGTCATTAAATAGTCATTAAAAGGACGTCAGACATTTTTGCGACGACGCTAACGGCGCTTCTGTTCAGTCCGGTGAGACTGAAGCAGCTGAATGGAACTCAGCCGTCATTAGTTTTTATTATTTACAGCTGCGCTTCTTTAGCGCGAGGAAACTGCTAACGTTTTAAAAACTGACACCGACAGAGGCGGCGGTTTAAAACCGTCCTTTTTTTTTTACGGCTTCAGAAAAAAAAAATCAGACCTCGTTAAATCAAACCTGTCAGACGTCATTTTTACCCGAGCAGCATTTATATTTTACAACACTCGGGGAAATCGATAGCGACTGGAGGCGAGCAAAACAAGAAATACCCAACCTGAAAAAAAAACAAACCTGTGTACCGCTTCCTCATTTCTCTGTGGCGCATGATGATACGGCTGCGGTTAAGGCCGGTTAAAGTTAGCACGTGAAAGTGAAACGGCGAGAGACGTCCAGACGGCGCCGCAAAACCATCAGCAGCAGCTCCTCCTACCAGCTGTCGCTAATTAACGTTAATTCTGCCCGTAACCCGACGACGGAGCGAAACCCGCGTGTCAAAGATAGTCGGCGAGGGACAGACTCTGACGCTTTCACTGATCTGCCATCAATAATTTAAGCTTGTCCACTTTAAACGTCTGAACCGTGACCTTCGGCGTCCGGATCAACCAGCTCGCGTGTCAGTATATATATATATAGCAGGAGGTGAGAGGACGTCTGCGGCAGATTTGACGCCGCTCCGTCCGGTCGCCGTCGTGGAGACGTTTGAGCGCGGGGCGGGCGGATCTAAATGTGAACTCACTTTCACTGGTGGTTTTCGGAGCAGGCTTCCTCGTGGCCCAGTTGGTCCGGATCTGCCTGCCTCCCAACCACTGCCCCCCCATCTGCTGGATGGCATTCTCCGCATCCTGACGACACACACACACACACTCCTGGGTCACTCGACACCCAACGACAACAACCAACGATGACACAGTCAATCGGAAAGCGAACGTTTTCTGTCCTCTCACACACACACTTACCCATTTGTTGAAGAAGGAGACGAAGCCGTAGCCTTTAGATTTGCCGGTGGCCATGTCTTTCACCACCCGACAATCCCTGCGGACGAAACGCGTGATGAGCGTCGCCCGCTGGAGGCTAACACCAAACTGTAGCGCTAAGCTATTTATCTGTCTGCAGTAGAAACCTGGAAAGTGCTGAGAGACCTATTTTTAAAAAAAATAAAATAAGTAAATACAGAGCTGCACAAACTTACGATATTTTCCCAAACGGAGCAAACGCGGCTTTTATGTCGTCTGTGGTGATTTCAGGACTTAGGTCTCCGACAAAGACGTGGAAGTGACCTGAACGACAAAAAAAAACCAAAAACACACTGTAGTTCAAGCAGCCGCTCGTCCAGCATGGGGATTTAATGATGACAACCACACACACACACACACACAACTCACTGCTCGTGTCTTTCTTCTGGCTGGTCGGCGTCGTGGCCCAGTTGACCTTGACCTCCTGCAAGAGAGACAGAGGGCGAGGAAGAGGAGGAAGGTGAGACGTCAAGCTTGTTTATGGGAGGGGAGGAAGGTTGGTTTTGTCTCACACACACACTTTTACTGAGGTCACGTTCTGTTTTAATAAGGTGGTCCCTGTAGGCCACACGGGGGTTCTTAAAGCCACCACCACAAACTGATCATTATGTCATTTCCCAAACCTCTGCATTCATTATTAACACAGTAAAACACAGTGGAGAACGTCAAGAGGTCACCTCCATAATCAGGAACATTTCACTCTACCAAAAATTTGGAGCAAAACTGAAGGAAGTAAGGTCCAAATAACAAGGGACTTACAAACAAGTGATTTTTACGAACTTGTTATACTCCTCAAATGGTCCTTCAATACCTGTTGAGGATAGAATATTTTCAACTGAATGGATTTTTTTTCTGGAAGTTGCTCTTATGTGGATTCTATGTGGAAATAACTTGGCAAGAGAACACACAGCAGTCAAGAGATGCAGGGGGGTGGGGGTTTCACGCCACGTCACATGAAATCAAACAGGAGACGACACGGAGCACGACGCGACACACCTGGGTGTCGGTGATTGTTGCCGAGCTAGTTAGCGTTAGATGCTACACGTGTAATCTAATCTGGTAGAAAACCGCAAACGTTTGGGGTTCTGAGCTGCTACTGATCAGATACTGTGCGACTGTGGCAATATTGCTGAAATCAGTATTGTATAAATATTCACTGCCTGTACGGCACATGGGGGGGGTCTGGATTAGGTGGGAGAGGGAAGGGAGATAATCTTCACCGCGACGCGAGTTTTCCCAGCCGCTTCGTTTTCAAACCCCCGCCCGCCCGACCTCGCCCCGGTCGACTCACCCAGGAGACACGATAGCTTACCTTACCCAGTATTTTCCGACCGTTCATGGCTGCGATTGTGGCAGTGGCATGTCTATGCTCATAGAACTCCACAAAGCAGTACGGATCGTGACCCGCTGTCTGCAGTGTACAGGAAACACAAAGATGGAGTCAGCGCTGCGATTACAACAAGCCTCAGCAAACACAATCAAGTTGTCACGCGGCGTCAGAACCGTAACTGCTACTGGACAGAGCCAGATTTAAGTTAATTGCTGACAAACTGGTATCGCCGTTTCCTTCATAAGGGGCTGATTCATAGTCATTCGTGTGAGACGGATGATTAGACAAAGCAGAAAAACTCTTCACAAACATGTGCGCACAAGTAGGTGACAGTGGAAGCCGACTCAGACTCCGCCCGTGCCTTTCCTCGGTAACTGAACGCAAGGGATTCTCGTCAAAAAAAAGTTTCCTTTGTGGGTGTGCGTTGAAAAATACTGTCATCGGGAAGCCTCCAAATATCAACAATGGCATCTGCCCTAAAAATCGCGCACTGGTCGGGCTCCACGACTGGAAAAATAGCTGTGGGTCAACAGGATGAGCATCAGAGGAAGTGAGTGACTAAACCAGATGGCGAGGGCGGGAGGCAAGGTGTTTATCTGCGAGCGAATCCTCAGAAGGAAAACCGCTGTCGGAGAGGTGATAACCGACCAACTCACATCCACTATCATTTTACAGCTCTTGCAGGGTCCGATCTGGCCGAACAGCTCCAGGATGAGGGCCTCCGTCACGTCCCGGGACAGATTCCCCACATACCTTTGACGCAAACACAAAAACGGAGACAGAAAACACACACCACTAATTACTAATGACAAACTGGCACCACCATGGAAAACTCAGTCTGGGAGATTAGCATGAATTTATAATGTTTGATGATGTGTTTGTGATGCCAGCTCTGGGACTGGGCAGGGTTTCCCCACTCGTTTTCATTTTTACATAAAGGCCAGTGCTCAGCTACACGCAGGCACTGGCTCTATCTCGATCGCCTGGGGTATGGGGGCAGGTTTGGGGTGAACTACCTGTAGGGTGGTGGCTGGATTTTTAGTTTTAGGGACAAAATGAGACATTTGAATAAGTCACCTTGAGCTGGAGGGAAATTTGAAGAGGGATTATTTCACCTATTTTCTGGCATTTCATGGACAACACCATTAAAAAAAGTAATCATCAGATATACCTGATAAGGATAAAAGAAATATATATACAATTTCATCATGGGACCAGTGTATGTATAAAGTGTGTATCACACACAACACACAACAATTAAACACCTATCTCTAACCATTACAAGCACGTTGTCACGGTTGTTTATGGCAAATGATTCTGTGTCTAATACTCAGCACTTCGGCCAAATATAGAGTGCAGCTGGGTACAAGTATTACTCTGGAAATCTCAGCTAATGACCGTGCTTTACCTCCCTCCCGGCTTTTAATAGAATTAAGTTAATCTTAGGGCACGTAATAAAAATAACCCTAACCCAAAATTAACATCAACACTGGCCCGTGTTAGCATTTAGCTTGGTGCCTGGCAGAAGAGCTTCCCATATAAATACGCTCCTGGGCCTTGGAAATAAAGATTGTGTCGCTAACGTGCAGAAGGTGATGATACGCAGAACTCCATTGGGGGAAATGGTAGTTTTGCGTTCTCCAGCTCATCGTCAGTCCCTGGTGCATTTCTCTAATGGCATTGCACTTACACGAAAGACACAAAACAGTATGTAGTTAAATAGCACATCAGCGTATACATTTGGTTTCCTGGAGCCAGTGGTGCGAACGGACGCGTTGTTTTCCAGACTGAATTTTTTTTTCTGGAATTAGCTAGCTAGCTAGCTAGCATGAAATCCCGACGAGGATGACGGAACGGTGTGTCGAGTTTACCAAGAGTCACGTCATTAAAACGTGTTTAAATATCAACAGTCGTGTCTAACGCGTGACAACGTGGAAGTGTAAGGGGGTTTTGTGACGAATTTCGGCCTCCACGCTGTCCGCGCAAGAGAAAAAGAGCGTTTTGTGAATGGAGTTCGGTGCGGGGGGAAACAAGCTATCGCCGACTGTTACGTGACGAATACAAGCGGCTAGCTAACGGTATCGCAGACAGACACACTTACAGGGTTTTGGGCTGGTCATCGTCCATTCTGTTGAACTTGCTGGCCGAGAACAAGTCGCAACCCTGAGAGCAAATCCACGACTGTCGCGGGCAGCTGCCTGTGACACCGTCGAGTTAGTTTATTGCGCAGTATGAACTGATTTAGCGCCGCTTGTTGTCTCCACACTGAACAATGGGGCGACCGACAAAGATGGCGGAGCAACCGGGGCCGACACGAAACGCGCATGCGCAGTAGTTCGGCGACGGGCAACTTCTGGCCACGCTACAAAACACTGAGCAGTAAAACCTCAAGTACACGCAAGAGGTACTTTTACTCCGAGTATTCCCACTTTATGCAGTTTCAGTAGGAAATGTAGGACTTTTTAAACTTCACTACATTTATTTGATAACTTTAGTATCGTTACTGTGCATTGTAAGTACATATATATAAAAGTATGATGGAAAACCAGTAGCAATAATATGGATTGGAATAATTTATTATATTACATTTTCAATACTTCCCAGCAGTATATAATAGTAATTCCTACTAACATGATCAATTAAATTGAGCCCATTCTCATTTTTTGGTAAAGTGGGCAAATTGAAAATATTTATAACTTTTAAAAGATAACTTTAAGACTTTTTTTGTGTAAACTTAATCGTGTAACTTAAATGACTACCCAAAATACAGTAAGCAGAAACCCAACTTATTGTATTTAAAGTTGCTCTGAGCCAAATTACAATGTCAACAATGGAGACTTTATATACAGTATAATAAATACAATAAATAGTAAATAATGCAATCATCCTTTTTTGCTGACTGTGTTATGTGTCTTTGGTAGCTTCATGTAAATATTAATCTCGGTTGTGTGTTTGTGTGTTATTGTTAAAATACATATATATTTTTTTATTTTGTATTTACCTTAATGAAAGATTTAACTCAGAAAAAACAAACATCAGTGAAATCAGCCCTTCCAGGTTTGACCAGCTGCAGCCATATGCAGTCAATTACAACATAACCAGCACAGTGTTTAGAAAATGCATTATGTAAACTGTTTTTACAACAATAAAAGTAAGAAACCTGATTTACTGTCACACTATGACACTTCAACTACAGCTCTAATCTGTAAATAATTTATTTAAAGGTAATGACAAATACATAAATTACATTTACCAGCAATTATCTAAAAAAAAAAAAAAAATCCCCAAAAGTCCAGTGGTCTCCTTGACCGTACCCTGATGCTGCTACATGCTGAAGACACAGTCCTGTGCAGTGGACACAGAGACGAGGGCAGCCTCGTCTCTGCTCAGTCCCTCCCTCATCTCGGGCAGATGTTGTGGTCCGTGACGAGTTTCTCCATCCGCTTTATCTTGCGTTTGTTCTTGGGCATGGGTTTGTCGTACATGCCGTTCTTCAGCAGATGCTCCTTGCTGTGATGGATCTGGGCACCGTGCTGCAGCTGGAAGGAGCACAGAGCTTTCAGGGGCCTCAGCAGGACCTGGACGAACAGGCGGCAAAGGGAGCGGTGAGGGAAAACAACAGGACGTGTATGTATTTTACACTCCAATATCTGTGGGGCAGTAGATTCATGTTACAACTGATATACAGTATGATAATATGGCTTTACGTACAAAATTACATTATTAAGTTTGCCTCAGTATTATGATACCCCACTGATAGCTGCCTGTATATCCACAGGTCCACTTCTAAGAGCTAATTCTGTATACTGCAATGGTGCCAACTTGCCAAAATGTAAACAAATACAGGCTAAAAATAACAGGACTGAAGTTGAGCATGAAAATGGTGCAGGAGTATTCTTTTAAAGCAGTGGTTTCAGCTTCGGTAGGTCCCCATTAGAAATCTCAGGGTTTGCAACAAGATAGAACATAGTCTAAATTATTTCACCACATCACCTCTTGGATGTCGTCATTCTGCTCCAGGACGGACAGGGCGACAGCAGCACACTCCAGCGTGGACAGACAGATGTTGGAGGGCTGCGTGCGGATCACGTACTGACTCGACAGAGTCCGGTTGAGCTGCACCTGGTGAACCAGAGCAAAGCAGATCGAAGGAGTGTTTTTTTCTCATGTGAAGCCACCCAGTGTATTTGTCACAGAGGTCAGCGATGACCACAGCTGTGTTAAACACTGCAGGGAGTAATGCAACCAGCAGGAGCAGCCACAGACAGAATATGAGGCTTTTCAGGTATTAATTAAACAGACTTCTTACACCCTTCACCTCCGACCTCGCCATCTGCATTATGGCCGAGCAGGGATCACACACCTGTTTAGGGAGGTGGAACAGGCTGTTCTTAAGGAACATGTTTTTCGCCTGGCTCCAGGTGCCGTCTATGATGATGACGTTGTGTTTCATGGTTCCCACTTCTTGGTATTTAACCAACTCCTCCAGGTTCTGGGACTTGGGGCCTGGGTACAAGATCAGGGTCCTGCTGTCCCGACACACTGCCGCCAGCTCTGGGTGCCTGGGTGGAGGAGAGATGGAGAACAAGTCTAGATATGTTTGAGGATGACAGTGGCGTGGCATTGGAGAGAAAATCGGCGGGTTAACAAACAAAGTACTCCTCACTTTTCCTCGTTGAATCTCCTTCCAACTATGACGTTACATTTTCCTGGAGGCAAACACGCAGCAAGTAGAGGCACTGTGCGAAGCACTCTGCTCTCCTGAAAGCACAACACCAAATTCCCTGTTAAAGGGCGCATGCAAGAGGCTTTGCTAAAAGGTCAGATCACATATTTTATTAAACATTTCTCCAAAGGTTAATGCTCTGTTGTGCAAAAGTTTAGGCAACCCGAAATTGGACAAAAACACACCATTACAACAAATTACTCCAACATAATGCTAGGAAAAACTACATTTTCCCACAGCCCCCTGCAAAACAAGAACCTCTCATGGTGGGAACTGTATGTGGTGCTAATTTCTCGCGGTAAAACAAATGCACCCCACCTCCACCTCCACCTCCCGACAACTCACCTCCGCGGGGTGCTGCACTACGTACAGACAGGTGGACACCTCCAGGGGTTGTGGTGGGAGGAAAGGACACAGACACACCTTCTGAGGGCGGCTGCGGGGGGAGGGAAAGTTGTGACAACCCCGGTTACTTCCCAGCTCATGGCCCCCCACCATCTCTCTGTTTGAGCAGATAAACTTAGCCCCCCATTTAAACATGCTAGTTAAGCTATTTATGGGGAGAAGAAGAAGAAGTGGGAGGACTTGGCCAAACGAACACGCCGGTCCCGGCTAGCTATATAGCATTAGCTTCCCCTTTAATGCAGCTCACCGGCACCGCAAACACGTCGGTCTCCTCTCGCCGACCTCCACCGGGAGGGCAGCCAGGTCTCCGAAGGCGTCGACCAGCCCGTCTTCCGTCGAGGAGCCGTCGCGGGAGTCTGGTCCATTTTCTTCTGGGGCGACAGAGGGGGAGAGAAAGCCGGGGACATTGTCCATTGCGGGGTTAGCGGAATGCTAACTCGTCCTGGTGCTCAAACGCAGCGCCGAACGGAAACTCCGGACATAGAACTAGACCGACTAGACAGGGTTGGAACCACAATTCATCGAAGCCTTGACTCCATCGCCACGGGTTCTTCATCTTCTACTCTCCAAATATCTATACTCCTCCACAGACATCGTTACACCGCCCTCCAGTGGAGACAGCAACGCCACGCTTACCAGTCCACACACACACACACACACACACACACACACACACACACACACACACACACACACACACACACACACACACACACACACACACACACTTCAGATGAAAACCGGGGCTTCTTTCTTATTAAATAAAACCATGAGTCTCTTGCTCAATTCTAATCAATGACTGAGAATCGTAAACTTACCCTGATTAATCAGAACTTTATATCTATAGCTTTGATTATTCGTCATTAATATTTAAAGAATAAATGTCGACCTTTCAATTATGTGTGTTGTTGATTAAAGCTAACAAATAGCCTGGTAATTAACTGCATATTGTGATAAAACGTGTATGAGTACAATATTGGACATGTTGCTGTTGTTAAAATTCATACCAGAGATGCCTCATTAAATAATTAAACTTGAAGCGAGAGCTTCATAAATGCCTTTATTGTATATAAACACTGCATTAATTTATTTTTTATCCATCTATAATACTGGAAAGTTGTATAGAAATGTACTAAATGGATGAATCAAATACTGAAGTGTGCAATTTACAATCAACTGTGGCTTCTTTAACTGACACAAGTCAAGTTTGCATAGTAAAAAGAGGTAGTTGAATCTCCACTGTAACATTCACCAACCAGCACCAACATTAAGATCGCTGACAGGTGAAGTGAATAACATTGATTATAATTGATGGGATGTGTTTGGCAGCAAGTGAAAAGTCACTTCTTTCAGTTCATGTGGAAACAAGAAAATGAACAAGTGTAAGAATGTGGGAGACTTTGTCACTGGTCAAACTGTGATGGCTGAAGGACTGGGTAAGAGCCAGTCCAGAACAACAATCTTTTTGAATATCCATAAAGTATAACAAGCAGATGAATTTATACAAATTAAACAGGAACATCATGAAACTGCTGAATAATGAGTCATATAAATGCCAGTCTCAACCTACAAAAGTAGTTTTTTTTTCCAATTATGTTCCCGGATTGTGAATGTTCCTCTCTGCAAATCCTATAAAAACACAGTCTGCTCTTAATAAGCTTTTGTGATTGGGTGCAGCCCTGCTCCCACAGTTTTGACGAAGATGCTGCTCCTGCTGGTTGACAGTAGAGTACGCATGCCTGTTCTGACGAAAGCTACGATTGGCGAAGGCTTCAGTCAGTCAAGGTGTGCGTCAACGCGATTGGTTGCCGTGGTAGGAGGCGGGCCGGCCCTCAGCGGCAGCAGTACACAGAGGAGCGGCGGTGTGCGGAGTGACGGGGCGTTATTTTTTACATGATTAAAACACTAAACGGGGACGAATACGCGCAAGGATCAATAGAAACATATCTTAAATACCCAGTCCGTCATGGAGTCCTATGACATTTTAGCTAACCAGCCGGTTGTGATTGATAATGTAAGTATGATGTCATTCATCCACACCCAAACCGAGGCCGCTGGCAGGGACCGTTGGCTAGCAGTTAGCTGCGTTAACTATTGTGTTGCAGTTAAAACATCGGCCGCCCTCGTTCAACCCGCCGCGGGTACTGGCGTTGCTTTACGGGGTCACACCCAAAACGCAGTTAGCTCCAACTGATTGTAAGTATAAGCGGCGTCTCTTCATGTGTCCTGCCCCAAACAGGCGGCGGCGGCGGCGGCTAGACCGGTTAGCTAGTCCTCGGTTTGTCTTAGCCTGAGCGTTAGCTTCCCGCGGAGCTGCAGCTGGATCATCACAGATCTCAACCGTGTTAATGCCGAATACTTAGCATAGGGTGCTGAGCTGTCAACATGTGTCATCCCGAGCAGTTAGCTCCACGGGATAGTGAGTGCCGGCGTCTGTCTGTATGTGGCTAACGCAAACAGGAGCTGTGCTCTGAGCACCGGTGCAGGACGAGACAGGTCTGGAAAAAAAACCCCATCAACGTCAGTTCCCTGGAGAAGGTCTTAGGAACAACTCACAGAGGTCGCGAATATGTTGGTTGCAGGATATTGCATTCTGTGTGGCATTAGATGAAATGAGTAATAACTTAATGAGTGGCTGATAACATTTGCAGTCAGACAAATGAATGCAAAATACTTCATGAGGTCAGGTTGAGCCAAATGGAAATGTCAGCTTTATCGCCTCAAAATGTGTTTCTTTTTCTTATGATATCTTGTCGTAGACTTTAGTGTCAGACTGGTGTTGTGTCAAACTTTGTTCCCCCACTTTTCTTGATTTATGCTGCATCCACGTCATATTGTTCCAACCTTGAACTATGACAGGGAAAAACTCTTATGTCAGCCTCCAGCCTGTAAACTGAGTCAGAGATGTGGTGAGTTTCTGACAGTGACAGTTACCCCCTCTTTGGTGAACAGAACTACAGACATGACAACAAACCTTTGGCAGAATGGCTGCAAATGCACCACCAAGATAAAGATCTAATATTACCTCTAACACAATCCGCCCAGCTCATTTCTGCGGCATCTCACTTGAGCCACTTCAAACACTTAACACAACAACAGAAGCAAATTTAGCCTGTTTGCTGTGACTACAAAGCTAGCTAGCTCCAGGGCTAACCATGTCGGGGTAACATGCTCCCCATTTCAGGATTTCTTTTCCAGTTCTTTCCTTTCTGCCGACACTTTGAGAAGCAGCAGTGGCTGTTATAGTTTAGTGCCTTTTACTGAGACAAAGTCGCTGTTGAGACGGGGGTGGGGGGGGTTGTTTCTGCTCGCCGGTGTCGGAGCAGGAGTGTGTGACTGCCGCTGGCCTCCGGCTGTGTCTCATGACCTCCCTGCACACACATTACAGCACTGCTGCTCTGTGTTCAGCCAGAACCCTGTGATGCTGGACTCAAATGCCACGTCTCTCTCTCTCTCTCTCTCAGGGTTCGGGGGTGATCAAGGCTGGTTTTGCAGGTGACCAGATCCCCAAATACTGCTTCCCTAACTAGTAAGTGGTCCAGTCACAAATGAACATGTATCGATAGCATAATCCAATATGAATAAATAGAAGAGAGCAGAGCGACTACCTGGGGGTTCGACTTTCTGTTTTCTGATGTATGCATTTCTGTGTGTGTGTGTGATTACAGTGTGGGGCGTCCCAAGCATGTGCGCGTGATGGCGGGGGCCCTGGAGGGAGACCTCTTCATCGGACCCAAGGCAGAGGTAACGCTCACACAAAGATGCTTGAACCAGCAACGTTTCACATTTGTGTAACTTTTTCTTCTGAACCACAAACCGTTTGCAAAGTATCCAAGTAACTTCCAATGAACCATGTCATGGTTTGTTGGTCACAACGTTGTCAACAACAATGTCACCAGCCGAGTCTGTATCTGCATCTTCACCTGAATGTGCAGATCCGAGTTCATGTGGAAACAAGAGTTTTCGCACAGTGTCCTAAACGCTCCGTTTTCATCAGATCACACAACATTCTTTCTCTCTGTCTCTCGCGAGCCTCCTGGCAAACACTGGTCTGGATGTCATGTGAATTTATTTCCACAGTGACTCTCTTTGCTGCTCTGCCATCAAACTGGCAGTTGGATGTACACTTCCTTTCATCATCTCTGCAGTTTGTCCCAAACATGTGACTCAGAGGTTTTGTTCACAGAGGCCTTGTGGACAAGTTGTGAAGAAATGCAAATTCACGAAGCTTTGGTTGTAAGAATTTAAACTGTTGTCGGCGGTGATCTCCTCCTCTCTGACAGGAACACAGGGGCCTGTTGTCGGTGCGGTATCCGATGGAGCACGGCATCGTGAAGGACTGGAACGACATGGAGAGGATCTGGCAGTACGTTTACTCCAAGGAGCAGCTGCAGACTTTCTCCGAGGAGGTGAGCTCTTCTCCCCCTGCCCAGAAAGACGCCGGCCCCTGAGCGTCATGGATCCTCACCGCGCGTCTCTGTGTTTGGTTTCTCTCGCAGCATCCTGTGCTGCTGACCGAGGCTCCGCTCAACCCCAGCAAGAACCGGGAGAAGGCTGCCGAGGTTTTCTTCGAGACCTTCAACGTCCCCGCGCTCTTCATCTCCATGCAGGCGGTGCTGAGCTTGTAAGAACTTCCTGCTCCGTCTGTGTGTTCACCAGTTTCACGCACAAAATCCTCAGTCAAAAAACAGCGTTATCATGGAGAAGAAGGTGTTATTGCTGTTGCTAGGCACATCACACTGACAGCCAACTGGCATACATACATATTTACTTTTTACATTTTACTTTTCTCAGTCAGATAACTTCAGACAGGTGACGATACAGACTGTGTCGTAAATGCCGTCGCGTCTGTTTCGTGCAGGTACGCCACGGGCCGCACCACCGGCGTCGTGTTGGATTCCGGGGACGGCGTGACCCACGTGGTGCCCATCTACGAGGGCTTCGCCATCCCACACTCCATCATGCGCGTGGACATCGCCGGGCGGGACGTCTCCCGCTACCTCCGCCTGCTGCTGCGCAAAGAAGGCTACAACTTCAACACCTCCGCCGAGTTCGAGGTCGTTCGCACCGTCAAAGAGGTAAGAGAGCGGGGGAGTGAGGTGGTTCGACGTATGTCTAATTTTTAAGTTGTGTCTAATCACATGTGCTTGTGGCTTTGCAGAGAGCCTGTTATCTGTCCCTCAACCCCCAGAAGGACGAGACTTTAGAAACAGAGAAGGCTCAGTATGTTCTCCCTGACGGAAGCACTTTAAATGTGAGTCAGACGCAGTCACAGAAGTGTGTGTTGGAAACACCCGCACCCCCTACCTGACCACAAACCCCCGCGATCTCATCTCCAGATCGGGCCGGCCAGGTTCCGTGCTCCAGAGCTGCTCTTCAGACCCGACCTGATCGGAGACGAGAGCTCGGGGATCCACGAGGTTCTGGCCTACGCCATCCAGAAGTCTGACATGGACCTGCGACGCACGCTATTCTCCACCATCGTACTGTGTGGGGGCTCCACGCTGATCAAAGGTTGGCGTTCAGTGACGTGAAGACGAGCCGGGGCGGACAGCGGAGATCTGTGGGTCGTTACTCTGGCTTCGATTCCGTCTGCACACACTCAGAATCCATTCCATTTCTTTCAGGTTTTGGGGAACGACTACTAACTGAAGTCAAGAAGCTCGCACCCAAAGACGTGAAGATCAAGGTGGGTGTCCACCCTGCACCAGTGTTGTTTCTTAAAAAGGTAAAGGTCAGCGCTGCGTGTTTTACTGACCTGCTCGTTTGTTTTTGTCTGTGCAGATCTCTGCTCCCCAGGAGAGGCTCTACTCCACATGGATCGGGTAAGAATTCACTTTTCAGAGTTCAGATGAGGTTTCAGAATCTACACCGTTCACTGGCGTGATTATGGCTGAAACCCAAGAGGTTTGGAGGGTTTTTTTGGGGGCGTGGTCAGAGCCTTATCATGGTGAACCGCAGACACACCTGCAGTCAATGCAGGACCGTGCTCATTCATGATGCAAACAGGTTTTAGTCGCCTTTGGTTGAAATATTCAATATTCAAATAATCGCCCGAGTTGAGCGCAGCCGACGGGTAAACAGCTGCCACAATCGCTGCCTGTCCTGAATAAATACATATATGATTTATATATATATCTTGTAACCCCACCCTCTCCACCCCCTCCCGGCAGCGGCTCCATCCTGGCGTCGCTGGACACCTTTAAGAAGATGTGGGTGTCGAAGCGGGAATATGAAGAAGACAGAGCACGTGCCATCCACAGGAAGACGTTCTAGTAGGGGAACTACGCCCCCAGAACTGCCCTCAAGGCCCCCGCCCCTCCATCGTCATACTGTCGGAGACACCTATACTCCTGCGCCTGTCATCTGCTTCTAAAACACTGTCGACCTACTGCTTTACCCCCCCCCACCACCACCACCACCACCACCCACCCCCCCCAGGGAAACACACACGTTTATGTGTGGGCGTTTCCATATTTCCCTCCTTTTTCATTCGCCTCCTTTTCTCCCTGCTGTTGGTTGACGGTGACAGCACCCCCACCCACCCCCATCCCCAAACATTCACACACAGAGGGCCATCAGGGTAACTCAGAGGGCAGAGGTTAGCAGTGTGGACTCCTCCCGCAGGCCGTGCTGTTCTGTGATGTAGTCCACATTGAAGTATTGGTTTTCGCTCTCTTGCCTACAAAGCCCTGCAAGGTGTAGAATTCATGAAATGTCAATAAACGTGAATGTTGTTTTTTTTTTTTTTTTCTACTGTTGAAATTTCCATTCCAAACCGAAGATTTAGACTTTAATTTCAGTCCATTTTGTAGGTTTTTTTTTTTTTGTCACGGATTAGCTCGTACAGAACAAAGGTTGGAGTACTGTAGCAGCAGATAGTGAGAGAACCACTGTATTATATATCTGGCCTGAACTGCACAACTCGCTTAATTTATCATCCAACCGGCTGACCTGAAGTCAGCTCCTATCATCTGCTCTGTCGTCCTCACCAATGAAATGTTTCTACATTCGATGAAGAAAATGTGGCTCGTTTTGTCTCAGCTGACGGGATTTTTTTTTTTTTTTTTTTTGATCCATGTTTACAGCGGTCGCTTTTAAAGGAAAAAAATCTGTTGTTTTTCAACCCTGGTCTGACCTCGGGTCGTTCGCTCTCAACATCTCCAGAAAATAAAGTGACTGAGCCTCTCGAAGCTCGTCCACAGAAACTTTTTTTCAAACAGGAGCATCCTCCTGTTGTAGCTAACTGCATGGAGGTAAAAATAATATGTATGTATATTAAAATAATAATGAATACCGCTGTTAGTCGCAGGCGTCTTTTCGACCTTGATTACGCTGTCGATTCCTCTTCTTGATGAATCATGGTGTCTGTTGAATGAAGTAAAATGGTGAAATATGCCTTTAACAAGAGTGAGGCCTTCGATTCTTCATTCCAAAGCACCAATCTGCTCAGTTCGCTCTCATGGAAGTCGTCCGATCTGAGAAGCTGAATTTCTGGTTTGCCAAATTTCCACTCGATCGATATTTCTGAAATGACCTCTGAAAAACGAAGAAGCACATGTGTTTTAAAACCGAGAAAAGAAGACCAAGGTTGAAAAAATACAGAATTTGTTTCCTTTAAATGTTTTTGAGTGTAATGATAGGATTTTAAAAAAACAGCCCCCCCCCCCTCCTTGAAGCTCTTTGCTTTTCGAACTCGGTTGCATGTCAGCTCATCGTGGCCCCACAGGGACCCGAGGCCGGGAGTCTGGATGGAGAAACACTGAGAGGCCACAGAAAGCCAGAGAGGCTGCTGATTCATTTTTGTATTATCTGCCCCCCCACCCCCTCCCTTCTTTATGTACTAGTATGAAAGTCTGGGTCTTATGAGTTCCCTGCATCTCAGTGGCAGTGAAGGGGTCATGTCCACACCCGTGTCCGCCTTACTCCGACCGCGTCGTCTGCTTCTGAGTGTTTTTAAAAAGAAATGAGGAAAAAAAAAAAAGAAGACAAAGGCTGTAAAACGTCATCGGCCTTCTGTACAGTGGAAATGCTTTTCAAAAACAACCACCACGAAAACAACTCATAGGATAACAGACTAAAAAAATGTACAAAACTGTTTATTCAAGTGTTTGCTTTTACTTTTCGTAAATTCAGTATAATAAATAAGTTAATGGCTGCTGCTCGGATGTCTCCTCCTTGATTCATACTCGCATATTCCCTGTGTAAAGTCACTACACTATCTTGTGCTACACAAGGACGGGCAACGGCCCATGTGTGCGTACAAAATGCTTTGTTGTTGTTGTTGATCAGCTGCAGATTTTTTTTTTTTATAACACATTCACTCGTTAATAATCCAACAGAGGAATTAGTAATACCAGACATGAAACAAGAGGTTTTCTGCTGCTGTTCTGCGCGGTGTCGTGCAGTTCGTCTGTTCACCACCGGGTGTCAGTGTGACATCATCAGTGTAGGAACATACAGCGCATATGACAACCCATAGACTATGAAATAATAATTTAATAATAATTAATAAACGGAGCTTCGGGGTCTGACAAATAAAGTAAATGCGGAAGTGCCTTAAACGTGTATTCTAATGGGGGTGACACAAAAAAGAAGTGGGGGGACGATATATCCGGGGGATGTTTGGGGGGCGTGGCTAATGTGTGATTGACACCTGCGGCTCTGTCACGGTTGAGACCGGAGCTCCTCCTGTTAACGGTGTGTTCTCCGTTCATGAAAGATAATTAAATAACAAAATAAATAATTTGTTTTCCCCAAAAGTTTCCTGCTCATTGTTCGGATATAATAAAAGACACCAGAGGACTTTCCCCGTAAGTAAGGTTTTATTTCTTAAACCTGTTTTTTCGCTAGCTAAAATTAGCATGACTATTGATATTACAGACTTGTCTTGCTAACCGCGCTAGTTAGCAAGCTAGCGCTAGCGCTACTGACAGTTTAGCATTTGCTATTCTATCTGTCATAAACCCCGCCAGACTGGTAACGTGTGTGAACCGGAGACTTTAAAAAAAAGAAATATGAAATATGATATTGCCCGCTTTTCAAAAACAAACAAACAAACAAACAAAAAAAAACAAGATGGCGGCGGCAAAAACGCCAAAATCCTCGGCTTCAGAATGGCAGTTTTGCGAACCAATGGGTGACGTCACATGGTGTCGCCAGTGTTTCCTGTCTGACGCGTTTATATTTCTCTGTAGCTGTTTTGTTTAGATGTGTGTCCCCATACAAAACTTATCGTATTATTTTTTCTGCTGATGTTATTAAGTTTTCACGGTTCACAGTCAGCAAATTCATCTGATAAGAAATATTGAGATGGTTACAGTTTTTAGCATCTCGACGTGTTTGAGCTGCTCAACACAAAATCATTTATGAATGCAATCATTAATCTAGTCAGGCTGATTGATTACCCCGATCCAGATCTTATTTTTTTTGCAGAAAATACATGCAAACTTTGCGTTCCTGCTGTTTGAAGAAGGAAACAGAAAGTTTCCTTTCGCTGACAAAAAATGAAGTTGCCAACATTCCCCTGGTTTATTTTATGGAAAAAAAAACTCCATGAATTATGGATTAACATCAGCATCACTGAGAAATGATAACTCGAGGCAACAAACTCTGGGGGAGGAGGAGGAGGAGGGTGGGTGATGTGAAGATGTCAGAGGAGGGAGGCAGCAGGTGGGGGAGACACGGCGCGGAGGAAGTCATCTAGTCGGTTTGTTTCTGTTCCCTGACCCTGAAATATAGAATAAATATGGTTATTTTGCAGTCTGCTGACACGCTGCTGCCCTCTTATCTTTCCTCTCGAGATGCGCCCCTGAAAACCTGCAACATCCAATTTACAGTGCAAATTCACAGCAGGAATTTTAATAAAGTGCCGACTTGTCTTTAAATGTTTGGGCAGTGGAAGGAAACAAGGCTGCAGGCAACGGGAAAGCAAGGGCCGGCTATTTCAGAGGAAGAGTATTTTGTTAATGCTGCTACCTCCAGACAAACAGTGTTAACTTTTGTCTTTCTGTGCAATTATAGAATGAAACCAGCTGTAGAGATGCTACTGTGTAGAGTCTGGAACCATTTAAAAATGTGTAAAAATGTTAGTAATCAGTTTATGAATGGATTCTGGTTGGGATATTTAATTATAGAGATAGGAGATAAAGTGTCCAGCTCGAGGTGGATTTCCCTCAACCTGGCAACCCGGAAACACAGTGTGATTTATTAACTGCCGATAAATGACTTACTGTTCACAATCCTTACATAAACATTGTCTTATCAGAAAGTGGTTGCTGCCACCTCCACCGTGAATCTGAAGATAAAAGTGGATTTTGTCTCGTCTCTGCTCGGGAGACATTTTTCCTCCCTCCCGTTCAACTGATTCGAATCGCTTTGTGGGACTTAAACGCTCTCATTAATCAGCCTGCTGGCGGTCTTTGTGTGTGTGTGTGTGTGTGTGTTATCACATTGTGAGCTAGTGCTCTGTATGCATGAGATTCCTGCTCAGCTCACTGACTTGTGAAGTGACCTCAGGTCAGCTGGCTGTGGATCTTAAATGCACTTCCTGTTCCGTCGCCGTGCACAGACTGGATGACACCTGTCACTCTGATGGACTGGGGTGGTGGCGTTGCGTTTTCCTTGGTAAATGTCTCCCGCAGTATAGCCTAAATTATTATGAAGCCGGTTATCTTAGCTTAGCATAAAGCCTGGAAACAGCTGACCTGGCTCCGTCCAGCTCAGCGTGGAGTTTGCGGTTGTGGCGAGCTCGAGAGGCTGAAAAATTCAGCTGCAGGGAGTTGTGTAGACGGCACAGAATATTGTGCGTCTCCGATTTGATAAATACGCCGTCGGTTTCATAGATTTAAACGAATGTGATTGGTTCTGTCTGGTTTTATAATTACACACGAATCCTTTTTGGCTGAGCCGCCGGCGATACAACAACAACAACACAAGAAGAGATGAACTGGGAGGCAGACGAGGAAACATGCGGCACGACATCTGACATCTGCACGCAGACGTTCCTGGAAGGACAACACACATTCGCATCAAGGCCTCTGATTTCCCACGAGGAGGTTGCGAGGGGGGGGTCCCGTCCAACCGTGACCCAGCTCATCTCTGCTCCTCTTATCCTCCTAAACCTCAATTACGGAGGCTTACTGTGCCAAAATGATTCTTTTCGGGGAGGCGCTGCAGCGGTCTGGCCAACAGCCGTCCCGTTGTTGTCGGCATGCGACGAGGAGACCGGCCACTTTGAGCTGCAGTCTGAGCTGAAGATGCTGCCGAAATCCCTGTGATTTAACTTGACAAGTACACAGTGATGAGATAAGACTTTCCCCACCAGCTGGTCAAGTCCCTTTTGCTGGGGGGGGGGCGGCAGCTCGGCTCATGCAATGCAGCAGCAGCAGCATCAGACAGTTTGACACTGTACACAAGTACACGAGGCGGCTTCGCCCCGGATAACACAGCAGCCCTGAACTGCAGAGGGATTTTCTGGGCTTTTGCACGGCTGAGTCACTTTGCATACATTAGCATTCGTTTGATTTATAAAAAAGAATAAACAGAGAGACATTTAACAGGTGGAGACGGAGGGATTTAACTCGGGAGGAGAAGAGGAATCAGACGCAGAGCTCCACTGGAGTTTGAAAAAGGAGAATCAGCCAGAGGGATCTGCTGGATTTAAAGGAAGAGAAGAAGAATCAGACGGCGCTCTGTAAAGGATGTGCAGTAGCTTTCTCCTTGATCCGTGAAAAATGTGCGACTGAACAGCCGCAGTGACGAGATGAAGCGACGCTGCGAAAAATCGACGGCGTCTGCCTTCACGTGAAACATCCATCTGCGCCGAGCGTGTCGCAAACACACACACTCCATTAATGCTTGTTTGTACTACGAGTAATTGCCCTATGGATTGTTTGCACATACACAATTTACAGTACAAACACACACACACACGCACACAATAGAATATAGATACAGTTCATCTACTGAACTCGCTGTGCTCTTTAAATGTGCTGGGGGCTGTTTGCTGAGGCTTTTATTCCCTCTGTGCAAAGACTCAACAATGACTCTGAGTCAAAGATATCTCACTAATTGAATGTTAAGCTGGCTGTCAGGTTAAAGGACCGTACCGTGAGTTTGCAGTCAGAAACAGATCCAAAGAGACAGTCAGATCTGAAATCATTATCTCTATGCAGTGACTGTATAATGACTGGAGCTGCTTTAATGATATGGAAAGTTTGGGCCTAAATGGTTTTTTTCAGTAGATTTAAATGTGCCCATCAGGGGCTTCAGTGCCACCGGGGACAACAAACCCAGCTGCTGGTGTTGAACATCTGTCTCGGCTGGAGCAGAAGTCCCCCCACCCCCCCCCCCCCCCCGGGCTCTGACTCGTCTCCACGTGGTGTCGGCTGCCTGAGCGGAGAGAAACGAGCTGTTTGGAAACACATTTGTCCTCTGTTGACATCGCTGCCGAGCCGAGCGCTCGGAGCGGAGTCGACGCCGCCCGCGCCGCTCACGTCTTCCCGCGGCGAGCGGCGCCTCGATTGAACCGGGCCGTCACCGGCAGAACTTTAAATCCGGGCCCCCGTGGACGTGTTCTCCGTCCTGGGCTCCTGAGTCTGACAGAGTCTGAATTAAACTGCAGTTCAGGGGGTGACTCGGTCTCCTGCCCCAGAAGACGTGAGGTGGACCGGGCCGGGTCTGTTCCGCAGAAAACACGTCCAGCATCTCAGCAGACTCCGACCAAACGAAACTTTTCAGCACAGCTTGTGCACGGAGGCGCGGCGCGAGCTGCTGGTGGTCGTCCATTCTCGTTTTGGTAGGAGAAGCTTGTGGCAGTTGGCGTCGTCTCTCTCTGGAAGCACTTCAGTGTGTGTCTACCTGCAGAGCAGTGGGTCTGTGTGCGTTGTCACGCGTGCGTACTCGGTCGTTGGGTTTCCGTTTAATTCGCTGGTGGGGAAAAAAAAACGTGAGACGCCCTTAGAGGCTTGTGAAAAACCCGGCGCGCCCCGTGTTGGAGGTATAGATTTTTCCAGTGCGCCTCTGATCACTCTCGCTCTCATTGTAAATGGTTCATTTATGAATCTATTACCTGGAAAAGAGGCTCTTTTCATCCCATCATTACCCTGCAGGGCCCTGCCAGACTCAGCCGTATGTGGAGGCCGGCGTCCGTCTGCCGCGGCTGCCCTCAGGAGACCCCCGTCATTCGCCCACGCAGCGGGAGAAATGAGTCCGTCCATATGCTTCCCCCGCGAAGAAAGCAGCGGTCGCTAATGTGCGGCCCCGTGCTGGGAGACAGCGGCGGCGGGGAGGGAGGTTCGTCGTGTCCCGGCTGACGTGAATGAGAAATGAAAACCACGGACATCGATGCAGCACATGTTCCCTGGGGGGTTCTGACTATTACCTCCCTAAAACCCTAAAGATTGGACACGGTGCTAACGCTAAATTACAGGAGTGAGGTATTACGACAAATCATGAGATGCTACACAGGAAAAAACAGCAGGGGACTATAGTATTTTTGCTTGTATGGTGAATGAAATGTTATATTTCTTTAGTTGTGCACCACACGATATAATACAACACAGGAAGCACATTTTTCACACTCGTTTTAATGACACAACGAACTGACAAAACCCAGACGGAGAGAAAGAAAACGCTCAAAAACTCATCGGCTCTTTCATTAGTTAAAGGTACGCTCGCCGAGACCGCCCGCCGTCCCAGACTTACCTCCCGGTGTGCGGGGCGTCGTTTTAACTGAACATGAAAATTAAACTTGAAAATAAATAATTATTCTCCTCCAAATTATCAGGTACCAAAAGTTATTAAAAAAACCCAGGAACGTCCCCAAATGGGATGTCGCTGTCGATTTAAAATATGGAAATAAAAAATGAGAGCCCTGAACAGTAAGACAAAAACACTTGAAAATAAATACTCAGCTTTTAAAGACACAACAGAGAAGGTCGAAACGACATAAGCTACGTAAACATTTAACAAAACTGCGAAGGGAAAGTGAACTTCAACGTCCTTTTTTTGTTGTTGCTTTACAAACCACAGTTTTGAAAACGGTGAACATGGAGGGGATGTACTGGACACGGGGGCACTTTAACAGAAATAGATCGGGATTTTATTTTGAAATAAATGGGTCCATTTCCTGTGACCTGTGACGCATGGTGTTGGGTCTTTGTTTTAAACATTCCTACAGAGTCTCGTCTCATTCAGAGAAAAGTAAGGCAGCGACATCTCGCGCACAATTCGTTGTATTGATAACTCAGTAGAGAACCGAAGCGCTCTCTCATTTCTAAACGCTTCATACTTTGAGTTATATAACACACATATATGTATATATATATATCATACAACAGCCTCGTTTACCGCCACTGTATTTAAGTCAAGCAACGATCGCCACCACACTTTTAAAACGCTCACTAAGGCATGCTTGTTCACGACCATAACGATATCATTTACATATAAAACACGCGTACGCCGGCGAGCTGCTGGAACATCCTGTCATCAGCCGCCTGTTTTATCGTATTTAAGGTGAGTTTTCCTCTTCGCGTTTATCTCACGTCTTTTCTTTCCATGGGGCTCGGCCGCAAATGTTAGCATGTTAGCGTGCCTGGATAATTGGCCTAGCCTTACCTCCAGGGCTAGGAGTTAGCGTATCATTAGCTAACTACATTACTGTGCCGTGTCAGACAGCATTACATTATATCAGCTAGGCCTACTCCTTTATTCATTATTTATATATTTATTTTCTCTTGTCAAAGAAACCTACCTTTTTGAAAATATAACAAAGCGTCCTTTGACCGGGTATGTTTGGTGTTTTTTCTGTAGTAACCATTCAAACAGAGGTCGAACAGAACATCATTATCTTTTTATGTATAATACAGCATTTTCCCGTACAGTTTTTTTTTTTTTTACACACTGAAGTATAGTACCACAGCTAACTATCGAGAATTATGGTTGTCACTTTCAAATTTAAATTCAAAGTTTCGCTCGAACGTATTGCGATGGCCTGTTCGGATTTGTCATGCAAAAACTTTCGAAGCAGTTTGCCTCCTGGTCCTGCAGAGGGAGCTCTGCATAGCAACAGTAACCAAGGGGGGGCGGGGCTTCGCAAGAGGGCCAACCGCAGCTTTCTCTCCGAGTTCGCTTCTCGTATTCGGGACGCGAGGCTACGTCAGCCGACGTCTTCACCCTCTCTTGTCCGTGAACGTCCGGCCTGGGCCAAATAAGCCGTCGCACGCTCGTCAGGACGTTTGTGGAAATGTTACAGAAAGTCGTGTTTGACTCGCTCTGAGATCACCTGTTGGTGAAAGGTTGTTTTCAACCGCTGCAAGCCTTCTGCCCGATTATGAGGCGTTAGCTGGTATTGTTTTTGCTGGTATCGCTGAGCTGATCTCAGGTCTGGGCGAGGGGACGCACACCGATCCCATCCTGTTGAGGGAGGTGGCCTTCGTCAGGCCCTCGCTGCCCACGGTGGAGAGAGGGAAGCTCTCGTAGCTTTCCGCCGCCCGGTTGCCGCACTGGCATCGCTGCAGCGTCGACCTCAGCTCCCTCTGGAAGTTGCTGTTGAGGAAGCCGTACACCACGGGGTTGATGCAGGTGGAGGCCATCGCCGTCAGGTGGCAGGCGGAGAAGACGGCGTCGTGCTGGCAGTCGGGCAGGGCCTGGTGGTGCCAGTCAAACAGCGTGTTGAAGACGTTGAGCGGCAGCCAGCACAGCGCGAAGGCTATGACGATGGCTAACAGCATGACGTTGATCCGCTGGGCTCCCCGGGTCCTCCTGCTGCGCTCCATCATGTCCCTGCACAGCACAGCGGGACGTCTTTTGTCAAACAGTGCACCGTGAAATACCAAGCCAGACCTAAGGCGGCATTAAGACGTGCAAAAAAAAAAAAAAAAAAAAGCTCTACTTTTAAATAGAACAACACAAGCATGCTCTCGAGCGAAGCTGCTGGACCTGCGTCGCCTCAGGCGTAGGAAGATCCTGAGGTAGCAGAGGAGCACCAGCAGCAGGGGCAGGCAGTACTGGAAGAGCAGCAGCGAGGTGGTGTAGGCCAGGCGGTGCTTATCTGACGGCCACAGCTCCATGCAGATCAAGTGGTCCCTTTAAACAAGACGGACACGGGGTTGGGAGAAAGGGGGGTGACGTTCAGACGAGGAGACAAGCCTGTGAATGCTGAACAGTTCTGATGCCGATTCTGGACTAACAGCAATTTTTCCAAATCTTTAGCTGTGACTCTAAACATCATCCCAGATGTTTGGTTGTCCCGGTCCTGCCGTCTGAACTGAAGTCGTAATTGGCAATCACCCTGAGATGAATGCAGTGACCTCTGAGAAAAAGAAACCGACACACCCTCTGACTTTCAGTCCACTCTGCTAAAATTTCATTTGTCTCTTATTTCATTATTCTTCTCCTAGCAGAAAGCTGCTTCAAGATGACTGTGGTTTTCCATCACGTCCGAGGGCGCCAACGGCGTCGGCGGACATTGGCTGCGTGGTCACAGAGCCGCCGGGAGCAAACGTTTCCAATCAGGTGCGGAAAATACCAGCGTGAACCTCAAAGGTTGTCAAAGACGGAGGAGTGACGACGAGGGAACAATAAATTAAGTGTTTGTCAGCTGAGCGCTTCGCCGCGCCGCGGGGATTAGGCTTTAAATCAGGCGGCTAATGTGCTGAACATGTAATTAGCGTGCACACATGCTCCTGTCGCAGGGAAATTACTTTGTGCCGTTCCTACAGTCTTTGTTTGCCTGAGCTCTGCTAATGAGAGCGATGTTCTCGTCTTCCTTTCTTCATTAATGTTGCTGCTTTTCTTGTTTAGTATTGTTGCCGGGTCGCCCCGCTGCGCCTGCGTTTTACCGAACTTCATGGCGCTTAGTTAATCCAAAAACAGACGAAAAACAGAGTAAATAAGTTTGACTTTGCAGCCCTTGTTTTCAGCTGAAGGTCGAGGATGCAAGGCTGCAGCTTGAAGTTGGGAAAGCGAAAAAAAAAATGTAAACGTCGGAGCTCGACGAAGCGCCGACGAGCGACGTCTCTCACCTGAAGGGGTTGGCGGGCAGGCTGATGTTCTGGAAAGGGTCGTTGGTGAGGATGTTGAAGGAGAGGAAGGGCAGCGAGATGAAGCAGGCCACCAGCCACGTCAGCCCCACCGCCAGGTAGGAGTGGCCGGCGGCGGGGGACCAGCCGGTGGGATGGAGGATCAGCTGGTGGCGCTCCAGGGCGATCAGCACCAGGGAGAAGATGGACACCGTCACCGACATGCACTGAACAAAGGGAGTCACCTGGACAGGTGAGGGAGAAGAAGGAGGCCGGCCTTCGTCACGGTCGATCAGCGCATCAATAGGCCTGCGTTACTAATCGGTTTCAGCTTTACGTATCGGTTCAAAGCCGTTAATGAGAACAAGGTCTCGGTTTGCCAGGTCTGCGTGTCCAAACGCTGCCAAGTCATTAAGGAAGGGAAATGAGTTTCTCAGTTTATGATAAGCCGCCAGCAGAAGTCAGTCACCTACAGATGTTAATAAATGGACACATTTGTGCGGATGTCCTGCAGCATTTTTTTTTTTTTTCCCAGAAGATAAGTGGGGGCAGCGTCCTTTGGAGAGGTCTCCCTAATGAATCAGAGACAGAGGTGACTGCTGGAGGAGGATTTTTCAAAACCTGGCAACCCAAAAGTTGTTCGCCTCACTGTCTTGTTGCAGCATTAGTAAATGAGCGATTGCGCGTGTGTGCGTGTGTGTGTGTGTGTGTGTGTGTGTGTGTGTGTGTGTATGTATGTGTGTGTGTGTGTGTGTGTGTGCGTGCGCGTGTGCGTGTGCGTGTGTGTGTGTGTGTGCTGACCTTGCACAGGGCCTCCCCCAGCACCCAGCGGTCCATCAGTGTGTAGATGACGGTGACGGGCAGACACACAACGCACATCAGGATGTCGGAGCACGACAGGTTGGCGATCAGGATGTTGGTGACGTTGCGCAACTCCTGTTGCCGGGCGATGATGAACACCAGGCCCGCGTTGCCTAGCAACCCGATCGCTATGACGGCGCTGTACGCCACGATGAGGAAAGTCGCCCCGCCCACAGAGGGCGGGCACTGCGAGGTGTCCACCCAATCGGAGGCCTCCCAGGCACCGTGGAGGCTGCTGTCGTTGGACATGGTGGGGGTGGGGTGGGGTGGGGTGGGGGGCTGCGTGATTCAGGGGTCAGAGGTCAACAGGACCGGAGCCCGGAGGCTGCTGTTGAACTTTTTTAAACAGGCGTGTACAGCTGGATCAAAGCAGAGCTGACAGGATGTGGTTGGGGGGGCAGGCAGCGGGTGCAGGGGCTGGGGGTGGGGGAGGTGGGGAGGTGGGGGGGGGGCAGAGAGGACAGACAGGAAGCAGGGAGAACAGACTGCAGGTGATCCAGCTCCTCAATATTCAGTCGGGGGGAGTTTGTGTGACTGAGGAGCGATTCAAATATAGATGCTGTCCTCTTTCTTTGCTCCGCCGTCAGTCCGCTACCCCGGATCCGCTCAGAACCAGCGTTCCCCTGCAGAACACAGAATACAGAGCAGTGCTGAGAATAATAACAGCCCCTTTACACAGGGAGCCCCCCCTCAACATTTCTGGTAGGACTCCCCCCCCCCTCCACATTACGTCGGCTTCGCCCGCTGAGACGTAGACCTAGTTCGAGGTGAAGGTGCACTGAATGACTGATTGGTTTATTTACACAACGGACAGGAAACCAAAATGAATTTGTTAACACCTCCCGCCTCCTCCCCTCTCTGCAGACACCCCCCCCACCAGCACCACCAGCACCACCATCATCCACAGACTGCTCATTAACCCCCACCGCTGCTGGTCTAACTGCACATTATGCCGCCGGGCGAACCGGGGGGGGAACAGATTTCATCGAGGTCCTGCTGAGTTCGTCACATGGTGAGCCATTCTTTTTCTTCTAAGACGCCGGCTGAGAGACACCTCCGCTCTGTGTGACGGACGGACAGAGGACGGCGTGGACGTGAGACCGTGGACGTGAGACCGCGGACACGCGAGCGCCACAGTTTCCAAACGCACACGTGTGGAAAGTGTGGAAGTATACGCGTGGTAACGTGAGCGTCGAACTCCCCAAAGACGGCGGAGGCCCGTCTTTAATTACGCGCGGTATGATACCGGACTCGTACGCGTGAAAATCAACGCACGCACAGTAGGTACACAATCACGCCAACGCACAAAATGTCACGTTTCTCGTGGGCAAACAATTACACGCAGATGGATGTTAATCAAGAGCACGTGCCGCGTGTCCCTCACTCTTCAACTGGCCTCCCCCAGGCAAAGTGACTTTCAGCTCGGGGCGAACTTTTTAATTAAGACACAGCTTAACAACACCCACACACACACACACACCCACCCACACTGCAGAATCTCATCCTGCTGCCACCACACGCATCAGATCCTCCCTCACATCAGGATATGTGGACATACAGTTACTCCGTCCATCCCCCCTTCAAACTCCTCTTTTCTGACAAGCCTTTGTAGCCCCCTGACCCCCCGACAAAGGATGACGCACGTTGGCAGGTGTCGTCGCACATCCACGCTGACTCACCTGCAGCGTCCGTCACCCAAAAGGCTCGACATCACGCCACTTTAACGCACACGCTCACCTGAAAACGACCTCGCGCCGGCGACTGAACAGCGTTAGTCCTGATACCTCCTGTGTCTAAAATATTTACACGCTTATATTTCGCAGCAGTAATTCATGGCTGGAAGTGGCTCTGTACTCGGTGCACAGTGTCCTACACTCTTGTTTTTATGTGTGTAGTATATATAATATACGCCCGCTGTGTTACTGCCTGCACAAACTGAAATTGGGCTAATTAATTTTGCCTAAATGTAATAACAAGGGGAGAAAAAAAGCCCGTATCTTCTTTCATTAAGCTTCTCTCTCTGAGTACTTTTATCACAGTCCCCATGACATGTCGCCCTGAAATAAATAAATAAAAAAATAAATAAATAACAGCAAATAAACACGAGACACAAAAAATGAAGTTCATTATCCCTGCGCCATTAAAAATTCATAGATTACACTGCGCGGAGAATTAAATCATCTGTTTTGGTAACGCTGCACTCAAGGCTAATGGAGCGGCTCATCACAAATCTTCACTACGAAAACAAAAAAAAACCAACAAAACAACAACACACACACACACACACACAGGAGACACCAGCCCACATCACTGCACGAGTCCTCGGTTAACGTCCTCGTTTATTTAGATTTTTTTCAAAGACGCATCGTGCCCCAGTTTCTGCCTCCTGTCGACGCTAATTAACATACGGTAAGTTTATTTTAAATATTATACGACCTGCAAAAGACGAAAACCGACATTTCTGTTCAGATCTGACCGAAAAGTCAGGAAGTCCACCTTGCAGTCACAGCAGCTTAACTGTGATTGGACGATTGGGGTTCCGGGGTGGGAGGGGCTAAAGAAAGCCCATGTTTGGGCTTTTAACGTTGGGGTTCGTCCTCTGGGGAACGCGAACGTCGGCAGTTAATTCAGCTGGAACCGTCGCTCTTGCGTCGAGGCGTTCGTCTCGGTCGATTTGCGGCGTCCGTGTAAATGTTGTCATCACCTCGCGCGTTTATCGTCGGCGCGGAGACGCAGACGAGGCCGCAGGAATAATGTTTTCCCGCGAGTGCGAGCGTTCTGGCTGCAGAGATATAAATAACCGCAGTGTTTTCTCAACGTGGAACTGGGACAGCCACATAGCACTGCTATTTAATCCTTTTTGGATTAAACTACATCGGGCTTTTTTTTCTTTTTTTTTTTTTTCTCGCTGTGAGGAAAAAGAGAAGAAGTGCCAAATCACCGAGGCGACGCTGAGGTCACGGTCTGATGTTTTCGCCGAAGCTTTGATGGAATGCAGCGATTTCTGATCCTTCGGCCTCACGACTGATTTTAGTTTTGACTCGGTGTCTCTGAGTTTTTTTCCCCTCGTTTTCCGGCGGTATTGTCTCGCAGCGCGGTGTCGTCTTATTGTCGCTCCATCCCGGGCGAAGGGCTCTTGAAATGACCGGTCGGGGTGAAATGATCCTTGAGGTTCGATGTCTGTTAGGATTTAAAGTGCCTCGGCGGCTCGCGGGAGAATAACTTCACACAATGAATGCAGAGCTGGGAGGGGGGTGAGACGGCGGCCCGGGCAAAAAATAGAAGAAGGGGAGGAGGAGGAGGAGGAGGAGGAGGAGGAGGAGGAGGAGGACGGAGTCAAGGACGAAACGGCACAAAGAACAGGAAAATGTGCGTTGGGGCGCTCGTCACATGGATGCAGATGGCACATTCACACTTTTTCCCCTGATTGAATTTGACTGTCACGCTGGGCCGTTATGCTCCCGAAGCGCCGACGGAGCGCAGAGCTGCACCTTTCTGTGAACATTTGCTGAAACTGAAAAAGATTCTGTGCAGAGAGACGGGAGCGCGTCTCGTTAAACACGGATGTCAATTTGCACGGGTCGAACATTCAAACGTCTCCATCAGTCGCCGTGCAACAAAAAACAAAAAAAAAAAACGAAACGTGTGGGAGTACGCACATCCTGATTTCCACAGCAAACGGCAGCGATACAACACGTACGCACAAATACACATTATCCTCTCTCTCTCTCTCTCTCTCTCTCTCTCTTTCTGTTTCTCTGTCTTATGCAATCCCGCACAGCAGGAGACGGGCGGCCGGAGATCAAACACGATACTCGTCAACAGCCGCATCCTCTCCGGTTACAACAATCCCCACCTCCTCTGATGCTACTTCAAAGTTTCCCCCCGGTCTTATCTAAAGGAGGTCTGCCGGCAGCCCGGTCTGGTTTTAAAATTAGCCTGTGATGTTAATCCCTCGAAAAAAAAAGAAGCCCTTTTTGTTTTTTTGTTTTTTGTTTTTTTTTAATCGAGCCCATCTCGAGCTCACCGGCTGATAGATTTCACCTCCAGTCGGAGGGGCCGCGTTGAGATTCGCGCTCCGCCGACAGAAAATAATTACCGCCGCCGCTCAGTCCAACCGCTTTGATGCTCTCGTTTGCGAATCCGTTTAGTCTGGAAATTAGCACAAAAAAAAAAACCAACATAAAAACCCGAAAACAGGAAAAGATAATGCTGCGTTAATGCTCATTCATGTCATTATCGTTTTGTTTTGAGAGAAAGAGGATTGTAAGGGTGGCGGTTGTGTTGCTAAAGGCAGCTGCTAGGTGCTAATCTGTGCTGAGAGATAAATATAATTACCATGCAAATGGATCTGGTAGGTGTTTTGGGTATTTTTTGGTTTTTTTTTGGGGGGTGACTCAGATTCAGATTCCTTTCATGTTGCGTTTAAATCCTGCTAAGTTTCGTATCACCGCATCACTTTCCAATCCTCATCTCATCTGGAGTTAGTCGCCAGGATGCCGTGAAAAATGATGCCACCGTCCTCGTGGTTGCTCGCAGGGGGGGTGGGGGAAGGGGGGGGGGATGATGATTAATGATGTGCCACCAACTTACACCACATCACATTATCAGCACACAAGAGTCGGCATGGTGAGATAATAACCCTGATCTTCACATCCGGCTTTTTTTTCCTAAACGTGTCAGGTCTCGGAAAATCGTCGCCGGATCTCCCCAGAGCCTCGGATGTCGGGGGTCGGGGGGGACCAGCAGATCCCAGGTCTGTCTCAGAGTCAAGCTGGAGGTCCTACCAGCTTGTAGCCCTCCCCCCCTCATCTGCTATTTGGTCCCCTGTTGTAATCCCATTCTTACATTAACTATATCTCAACATATAAAGGACGAGCGACAGGCGAGATAAGCGAGGAGCAGAGTCTAATCCTCTCTGAGACGCTGATGTTGCGTGTGGCCTTCGTCTCTGCAGTTAATTTACAGCGCGTGTCGTCGGCGCCTCAGGTAAACAACAAAGTGTCTGAAAACATGTGACAGACACGGGTCTGATGTAACCGCCACCGCTCCATATTCATAACGCAAGTGTTTTATTGATGAGCGATCGGGGCCCAGAGGGGGAGACAGAAGAGCGAGAGAGGATGTGAGGCCACACGTATTTACTCTGCTGTACAAACAGCGCGCAGCGGCGTGTTGACGCTCGCCCCCTCGCCACTTTCGGCTGCGCCGCTCACTCTTGCATGCATCCTTTCCCTCCTTTTACAAACACGGCGGAGACGGGCGGACGGAACGCGTCCAACGATCCTCCCGTGTCCCGCCGGCCGTCAAAAGAAAAAACGTGATGCAGGCCTTCGCCATCGACGGCCGCCGCATCTCTCGGTCAGCGGTCAATCTGCGGAGCCGAGATGCGGCGCCTGACTCCCTTTATTTTATTTCATGTGTGTACGCAGGGCGGCAGCCAGAACACGCCGGACTGATGGATCGTTCAGAGTTCAGCTCCAACCAGCCGTTTTCCCAGCCCGGGATTTATGGGCGACGCCGCACTTCACGATTTACGCCGCGTGCCGAGGTTCAATGTGAGTGAAGGACACGGTGCGTCATTCCTATGGAAAGTCGGAAGCGTGCCGAGGTCGAGGTAGATAGTGTGGCACATAAATTTTTCCAAAATATGACGAAAATAATCCTCCAGTGTTGACGAGTGTTGTTGCTTGGAAAGAATTTAGCGTTTTATGAACCTTATTTATGGCAGTTCCTCCACCAATCTGCAACAGCTCATAAAAACACAACACTCCTCTCATCCGCTGCCTAAAGGCTTCAAAACTAACTACATTAGCCTAACATAACACACCCCCACCTGTCACGGTCCAGTTGCATTGTGGGTAACGTAGGCACCAGGTTTTGGGAAGGACGCGTTGTTAAAACTGACTGACTTATAGCAACGCTAATGCTAAGGTTGGGGTAAATCGTGGTCAGAGACATGCTAGCAGCTCTGTGAGGTGTTACGCTAAGCTCAGTGCTAATATCAGCGCTAACGAGGTTGCAGGTACAACCAACGCTCCCCCTTGCCTAGCTCGGTGTAAATTAGCTAATTAGCACCAAGCTAGAGCCACAGCTGAGACAACCGCCTACACTTGTTTTAGCCATGTTGCTAGAATCGCGCTAGCGTGTTGATTCCTGACAGTTGAACATCACTGACGTCCACGTTTCCCCAAGGATGGATATCGTAGCGACTTCTGCGGTTGTCCAACAGAACTCAGCTGTAATTTGAAGCTTGCGCTAATTAGCTAATTGCACACCAATCAGCCACACCATCGGACCTGCCTTAAAAGTGTATAATCTCAAAGGGGCGGGCAGAGATTAATGTTACCCGACAGATGAGGTTAACCGCCTCCTTTGTTTGCAGAGATCGCTCGCCACTGTTCAAGGCTGGCATAAATCTCTGTGAGATGAATTTATGCCGTGCGCCCCGGAGACTGCCGTGTATACTTTTTTGTGATAGTGGCTGTATAACAGACTTTCCCTTCTTCTTATCTATATGAGAATGTGTTGAATACTGTCTGAGGTCACACTGGAGTCCCTTTGCTGATGCCTGTTTTCATTACTAATCTGATTTAATCATGAATTTCTGCAAAGGTTTGTAATTGAATGTGAAGATATTCCAGCTCTGCTAAAAATATATATATATATATTGATGTTCCTCACTCACACAAGCACAAAGATGAGTTTGTCACGTCCTTCCCTTTAGGCTTGAGTTAAATGCGTAACCTCCCACTTGTCGGTCTCCATCAAAACAGCGCAGCCTTGACCCGAAGACCCCCAGTGTGATGCTATATTTGGTCGTTGACCATCCCTGACTGACGGTCTGTTACGAGCTCCATACGTCTTTACATTTCCACACGTTAGTCTCATCGTGTTGCAGTTAGAGCTGCAGCTGACGCCGGCTCTCGTGGCCACTTTCACGGTTCACTGCAAATTAATTTACTGACGCAAGCAGTCGTCAAGTTGTGACACGAGGATGGTGCTGGAAGGGCGGCAGTCGTTAACTCGAAATCAGTGGAAAGAAAATATTTCAATCTTCCCGTCCCCACGAATCTCGATCCAACTCAGCTTCTGTTAAAGAACATTAATTAAGAGTTCCACTAACGAATCCATCTTGTTTGTTTAATGAGGTATATTGACATTAAGGAAAACGCCAAGATTCAGCGTGAGCCCGATCCCGAAGCAAATTTACACATCATCAGATCCGTCCACTAATCCACGTTCGTCAATGCTGTAAATTAAACTCCGGTTTCATATGTGTCGTCTGAAGCCGCTCGCCAATCAATACGTTCGACGTCGACAAGGGATCGGACGACTGCGTGTCGTGGATAATTATCAACAACAACCGCTCTGCAGAGTTACCGTCAGCATCTTTGATTGACACGGTCACAAAGTCAAACAGAGCGCCGATAAAACCACCGTCCACAAAGACGGCTGGTGGAGACCAAACACGGAGCTAAAAGACAGAAAACCACATGGTAACGTTAACAGTTTCTAGTTTATAATTACAGTTTAGTTCAAGCTGGTTGCCTGTGCTGTAAACCGTTCTGTCTGTCCTGAAGGGGGCGCCCTACACTGCCGCTCCTCTTTTTAAGGCTGCGCATATAAAATTTGACGACTCGAAGAAGCAGATGGCGAATCTTCGCCACAGCCATGACATCCAGACCGGAGAGCAGGGAGCGAGCGGCCTCACCGATTCCTCTCATTCATTTCCTGAGAGGATCATTAAACCCCATCTGCCCCCCAAGAAAGGATTACCCATCATGAAGGAGCGGCGGGCAAAGTTCAGACCAGTGAACCGTGAACTGGGAGAGGTGGAGACGAATCACAGTGAGCTGGTGACCGGTCACCAAGGTGGAGGATCACGCAGGAGTCATCCTCTGGGGGACATGAACGTCGGGACAGAATCTCCTGCCAATCCACGAAATAGTGGTTCAGATGTTTCAGTTTGGGCCGACAAGGTGATCCCGATACAAGGACCGTATCTGGACCGACGTCAACCGAACCCCCGGACGGATTTAAGGGACACGGTGGACGGCGGGACAGACGGGACGGGACGGGACTGTGGACACGTGTCGCACTACACTGGTTTTCAGCAGAGCCGAACGAAACGGAAAGTTATTTTCCCCAGAAATCGGTTTCTCAGCCTCTTTTCTCGGCAGACATGAAAGGTGCGACAACATTTGTGTGTTTCCCAGGCGAGAGCGTTCGCACACACACACACACACACACACACACACACACACACACACACACATACATACACACACACACACACGGGCTGTCTGCTATTGATCAGTTCACAGGAGCTGCAAGTGAAATATACTGTAGCATGAATTATCAGGGCTCATTAAATTCAGTACAGCAGTGTTGGGCAAACCGTGGCCCATGGGCCACATCCGGGCCTTCATCAAAGAAATGAAGGAGCCTTCATCATTGGACGTTTCACTGAATCTGAATTCAACCGTCAAATCGAAATCACCGATTGATCTGTGAAGTTTATCTTCGGTCGTTTGTCCGTCACTGCGCTTGTAAATAAAGGTTGAGTTCGGGTCACGAGGACAGACGCTGCCAAATTAACTAAAATAGGCTAATTAACGCTGACAACCGGCTGCTCCGAGCTGATAATGAGCTGAATTATTGATTATGAATTGATGAAATAACGGCCAGACACTGAATGTCATTCACAGCCCCTGATCTACAACTCTGAGCTTAATGAGCTCCCACGCATTTGAACCCTCCACGCGACGACTTCGGCCGCTGACTCGTCTCCCGCTTAAGTTTTTCCGATTCGCCGTTTCATCGATTTGGTGAAAAGAAAGAAAGTCCGTCTTCCTCCTCAGACGAGGAGCGACGCTCACGAGCTCCTGCTGGGGAGGAGTTCCACAAGAACGCACCGAAACATCAGATGTCTGGGTTTTCCCAGCGGCACCTAAATGCAACATGTATATTTATGGATCCCAGAACAGAAATGGAACCGGTCCGGGAATAAATACAACAGATTTATCTGCATGAAGCTTTTCTCTCTCTTTTTTTTAAAATCAGCTGACGGATAATTAGAATAAATATTTATCTTATTTTATACCATTAATCATTTGGTTGCGTTTGTTTTCTCCACCCTGCAGTCCAGAAGTGCGAGAAGAGATAAAACGGAGAAAATCCGGAACCAGAACATTGTCGCCTGTCTGTGAACATCCCAGGTGAATATATGATGAGCGATAACACGAACCGCCGACTGACGGAACTTTGCGCCGTCTGCGCCCTCACGACCAATTAAACAACAATCAACCGATCGAGTCCTCACCGTCACCCGTCAATTTGCGTTTGTTTTGTTTAACGGTGCCGCCCGCCGTTCTGGAGCCGAGGGTGAAGAAGTTCCCTCTCCAGGTTCTGACTGCCGGGGTCCGGACGCGCTCCGCGTCCCTGCCTCGGTAAACAGCTGTAACAGCTGGTCCCGCAGCTGGAGAACCGGCTGACGGACTGACGGCGGCTCGGCTCGGGAAACAGATGAAGACAAAAGCGGGGAGAAGCGCTCACCTGCCCGGTCCGGTCGGTGTCGGTCCGGCGCCCAGAGACGGCAGCGTCTGGCGGCGGTGTCCTCTGCGCGGAGATGCATCTGTGTGTGTGTGTGTGTGTGTGTGTGTGTGAGAGAGAGAGAGAGAGAGTTTGTGAGTCTGTGTCTGCGCGTGTGTGTGTGTGTGTGTGAGACAGTTTGTGTGTGTGTGTGTGTGTGTGTGTGTGTGTGTGTGTGTGCGGTGTCGAGTCTCAGATGCGCAGATCCGGCAGAGACGCTTTCATGTCAGACCTTTGTTATTCACAGAGACCGGTTCCTGCGGGATCCGGTCCTGCGGAGTGCGCGAGCACCGGAGCCAGTGATGCAGAACCGGAAATATTGAATTTATGATTCAGAGAGGGTGGGGGTCCCCCCCCCAACCAGGATTAACTACACCCAGAAAACTGAAGAAAACTATTTAATAAAAATGTAATTTTGATGTAGCAGCCGCGGAGCCAGGTAACCCCCCCCCCCACACACACACACACACACAGCAAAAGCTTTTTTTTAAAATGATTAAACTCAGTGAACAGGCTCGTCCACGTGATGACATTTATTCTCCTGTTTCTGAAGAAATCAATCAACTAATCGATCAATGAGAAAAGACTCGTGACATGAACGTGAACTCCTTGAGAACTTCGTTAGGAACGTCTCCTCTCCTCGTCTCCTCTCCTCTCTCACTCACACACTCTCGGGTTTTGCCCTCGGTTCCTTATTTGTCATGGGGGGGGGCAGGCACCCACAATGCACCTGGAGTCGCGTTGTGTTTTTCCCAGCGTCCCGCCCGAGTCCAACCTTTTCCTCCTCGCGTCCTTTCCGTCCCTCCCGTTTGTTTCCTTTCCTGCCTCCTTCTTCTCCTTCCCTTCGTCGGTCCCTTTGTTTTCGCTTCCTTGCGTTAAAACTCATTAAATGGCTTTGTGTCGTCACCCCCCGTGTGTGTGTGTTGCCGGTGGCAGCGTGGAGAAATGCCACTTGTTGTCCTCCTCTCGACATTAAGCGTCCGTCCGGCCGTTTCCAATCATTTCATCAGCCGAGATGGAGCATCTGTGTGTGACGCTCGCTCGCCGGCGGCGAAATGAAACAAGAGAGGATCGCCGACGCTTCTGAGCGACTCGGAGCAATTTGCCGCTATAATGAGTTTCAAAGTGCCCGAGATGGACCGAGAGCGATAAAGGAGGACGGAGAAGAGGGATGAGAGGAGAGCGTTATCCTCGGGCGCTCCTCGCCGCGGTAATGAAACGTTCTCGGGGATCTGACCCCCCCCCCAGGTGCTCGGCGGCGGCGTCCGGGCCTCGAGCTCGCGGTCCGATCTGCAGATGACGCCGATTGCTGTCACGCCGCCGTGATCTATCTGCGCGTAAAGAACGAAGCCGTTTTATCTTTTTCGCTGAAATAAAGACCGAACGCACGTCCACGTTTGTGCGGCGACTCCCGCAACTTCCTGTTTTAAGTCGCTTCCTGTCTCACCTGTTCACACCTGCCTGTGTTTCCTCCTCAGGTCCCTCGTGCTCCCGCTCCGGGCCTGGATCTCCTGAGCTCCTCACACCTGTGAGTCTGTTTATTCTACTGTAACCCACCTGTGTGTGTGTGTGTGTGTTGTGTCATTAATGTCAGGTTTTGTGCGTTTTTTTTTTTTTTTTTTAAAGCCGTGACACCTCTGAACATGAGCTCGGCCTTGCTGACCTTTACGGCGACCTTTCGGCCCGTTAGAAGAATCGACGCGGGTTAGATCACCTGTCGCCAATTAACGCCGACGGTTTGCGAGCGGGTGGAGGCTCCGCCCCTGTTGATCAGGACCTGACCCCCCCGCCGGTTGTTTTTCTCGCGTCTCTCGATCGGCGGCGTTTGTTAATCTGTGTAATCCCTTTTACGGCTGCACAGACTCATCACTTGCCGTTTTTCTCGCCGCTCTCTGTTTTTTAAATGAGAGCACGTCGGGGTTGTGTGTGTGTTTTTTTTTTTTTAGCGGTCCGACGGGACCCGGCGCCGTGGAAATAAAATAAAACAGTGAGTCATCAAAGACGCTTCGTGGTTGCGAGCAGCTTTGTAGTAAAGCTCGCGGCGAGGACGGTTTCGGGCCTCGTTATGGATCAGCGCTAACTGGATTGTGAGTTTATGACGAGACTTCAGGGAGGAATTAATGCTGCGGCTCTTCGGCGGGCGGCGGGGGGGGCGGGCTTCACTTCAATCTGTTTGCATCAAACAGGTAAAGGGGGGGTGAACATTGTTATTATTGATTATTACTAATTATTAAAGTTGAAGATTAGTTTATCATTTTAACGGAACATTAAAGTCCTGTCTGACGTCTTGCCTCGGGGAGGGGGTCTGTGGGGGGCCTGTGGGGGGGGGGTCAGGGGGGTCCAGTCTCACAAATGTCTTCTTCTTTAAAAATGGCAACAACAATGAAAAACAACAACAACAACATATCCCAGAAATCCTCTGCAGAGTTGCCCTTTTCCGACGAGTCCGCACCAGGAGCGTTCGAATAACTCGCTCTGCATCCAGGGAACTGATGGGGTTCGCTGGGGGGTGGGGGGCGGGGGGGGGTTGCTCTTATTCCAGGTGGAGACGGGGGGGCTTTCTTTTTTTGGGTGTTGTTGAGTGACGGCCCGGAGCGACGGCTGCTCTTTAACTCCCGCGCGGGTTCTGCCAGGGGTTCGGACGCACACAGGTGAGAGTTTAAAAAAAAACAAGAGAAGAAGAGGAGGTGCAAAGGATCATGGGACCTTTTAACGCCCAGCCGCTGCGCTGCTGAACGTCGAGGTTGCGTTGACGCGTGTCAACACCGTTACATTAAAGCGGCGCTTTCAAATCGTTCACGAGATGAGAAGGACCGCCGCCCACAGGTGTCCCCGCCCCGCCTGACTGTGGAGATGTATTAATCCATCGCACCAGCAGCAGCAGCAGCAGTAAAGGTTAATCACATCCTGGCTGTTTCTCATTCGGCGCGCGGCTTTAATCTAACACCCTCCTCGCTGTTGTTGTTGTGACGACTTTACTTCACGACTTTACGTTACCGGGTCAGTCCTGTACGTTAACGTACGAGCACGCCGCTTGCTCATTGGTCGGTTCTTTTTGGGGGTGGGGGGGTGGGGGGGTGTAATCCTGATGTTTTCCCACTGAATGAACTGCAAACCAGATGTTGCTGTTACACAACGTGTAATCAACGCAACGACAGCTGTGGTTGGTTCAGATGAAGACGTCCAATCAGATTCAGTCGAGTTTTATTCGCGCGGCCTCGTAATTTTGAAACTAAATTTTAACCGTAAACCTGTTTCTATCATCCCGATCGTCCTAATTGATCAAATTTCCGCCCGCTCCCCGTCTCTTCGCGGTTCACGATCGGCGCCCCCTGGGGGTCACGGCGCCACGGGGGTTCGGCTCGTCGGGAAGCGAAGGACAAACGCGGCCCGTATCAGCATCCGTCTGAGTAATTGGTCTCTTATCTCGGCGCTCTGTGCCGCTGCCATGGCAACCGAGGAGACGGCAGCAGGTTCTGTTCAGACGGAGGTGCAGCCCGACCCGTTATTACTCCACAAATCCGTCTTTTTTTTCCCATTCCAGGTCCCGAGATCGGACGGAGATCCGGTCCCCTTTTTGGTCGGATCGGATCCGACCAATAAAAGGGGGGACGTCTCCGTCCGATCTCGGGACCTGGACTCGGTCCAAGTCGGCGGTTCTGGACGCAGCGTGCCAATCAGACAACAGCGGCTGTTTTGAATCTTAATTAAGGTCAGATATTCAGAACCAGCCCGGTTGGTCCGGACTGGGTTCCTGCAGCTGGCGTCTCAGTCGGGGATTAATGCGCCGGGTTCTCCGGGGCAGAACCTTGGTTTCTGTTTCAGGGGCGCTGATCCGCTTCGACAGCGGCTTACGCTGAAGGTCAGGGCGCGAGGGGGGAGGATCCAGCGTCCGCCGGCAGCTCGGGGTAATACGTCTTTGTCGAAACGACAGGAAAACAGAGGGCAGAGTGTGGTTCTGGTAAATGGACCCGAACCGAGCCCTGGATTTAATCGAGCGTCCCGGAGCGGCGACTCGCTCCTCGCTGCTGTGAGGAGGAAAAGCGGCCCTGTTGCCCGGCGACATCGCGCGGTCCCCGGTCTGCGCTCACGTTTTCGGACCCGTGACCTTTCAGGAGCCACGGCGGTCGGAGACGTCAGCGGGTCGACCCGGTTCTGGACGCAGGTGCTCCGTCCGCACAAACAGAGGTGATGTAATGGAGAGTGATTTGGTCTGAGCTGACCTCAGACGTGTGTGTGTGTGTGTGTGTGTGTGTGTGTGTGTGTGTGTGTGTGGGGGCAGAGTCGGGCCAGGAAGAGCCTGAACCGTAGCTGTATATAATCTGTAGGTGTAATTACTACGTTGTGACCAGTAGGATGTCCTACTCAGGTTGGACAGTGGGCGGGTTATGAGACGGTCTCCTCGAATCCGCCCCGGGACGCCTCTTCTTCTGTGGTTTTTACAGTTTTGCGCGTCACGAGTCACGTCGTTCTCACGTTCCCCCCGAGAACGAGAATCCACTCGACAGGGGAAACTCGCTAACACTTGTACAGCGAGTCAAGAGTATTACTTAACATGTGAGCCCAAAAAAAAGAGACACACACGCACAGACACACACACACACACACACACACACACACACACATGCATATTACCTCTGGCTGATGAGCGGGTCGATCTGCAATTACTGCAAATGCACTCGGGCTCCGTGACGAGAGCGTGTTTTTCCTGACAGGTCCCAACTTTGATCCCGTGAGCCGCACTGGCGCACCAGCTAACAAGCTGAAACTTTGTGTGTGTGTGTGTGTGTGTGTGTGTGTGTGTGTGTGTGTGTGTGCAGTGTGGGGGGGGGGCAGAAGGTGTGATGAAGCTGAAAAGTGGTGGGTTCACTGTCAGTAACAACTCGTCTCGTTCTCTTCTGTTCTTCCCACTCGCTTCTCGCTTGTCTTCACCAAAAGAGCAGCGACACTGCGCACACGCAAACATGCAAACACACACAACACACACACACACACACACACACACACACACACACACACTCAGGCAGTGACGCCTGACAACGTGTTTGTTTGGCCGACTGAACATGAATAATTGAGGATGAATTTGGACGGAGAGCTGAGCTGCAAACGCTTCTGCCACAATTTCATTTCATGCGGGAACCAACTCGTTACACGGCTGAACAGCTTGTGTCGGCAAAAAAAAAAAACCCACCGGCACCAGGACCGTCGGGTCCGACCCGCGACACCGGAACCAATTAAAGAAAAGTAGCTCGGAACAAGGTGGGAACCTCGAGGCGAGCCGGGAGGAGAACAATGAGATGAGAGCGACACCTTCACGAACACCTGCTCATTTCTATATGTAAATGTTAAAACACACACACACATTAACCCGACGCTTTTATTTCCTGCATGTCGTCACATGATCGAGAAATCAAGCAGCTCAAACCAGGAAGTACATGAGCCAGACAGGAGCTGGAATCCCGTCAGAGCGTGAAAAATAAACTCATGTTGTCCAAGAGACTCGCTGACGGCTGGAACAGGTGGGACGGATTAGACTGTGTGTGTGTGTGTGTGTGTGTTGTGTGTGTGTGTGTGTGTGTGCCCCCCCCTCAGGTGCACCTCGTCCTGCCTGATTGGGAAAACCTATATAAGGGGAGGGAGGGAGGGAGAACTGGCTCTTCTTCCTCCGTCCTCCTCCTCAGCAGCCTCTTGAGACACGTTCCCTTTCACGGCTTTCTCCTTTTTTTTTTTTTTTTTTGGGAAAGGTCCAGTTGTTCTGGTTCTGTGGTTTTGTTTCTGTCAGGCTTTTGGTTCTGGTTCAGGTTAGGGGCAGCCCGCGGGTCTGACAATCCCTTTTCTTTTTTTTCAGGTTTGATATGAGGTTTTTTAAAATCCTGGTCCGCCTGGTTTCTGGCACCGGGTTCGGTCCGGTGTCGTTGAGCAGCGCCGCTTCCTGAGGGGGGAGGGTTGTTTGTGTTTGTGTTTGCGTTGAGCAGCTCTCCCCTGAGTTTTTGCTCATCTCACCATGACAGACGCGTGACGCACACCTCTGTTGTTGTTGTTGTTGTTGTTGATGATTAGCTATAATTGTGCGTTAAATGTTTGCACGATGAGGAAGAGCATCAGGCCCGGGAGGGTTTATTCCTCCTGGGGGTTTAAGTGCAGACGACAGCCCACGCACATTACTGCCCGTCAATCTTCAGCTGTGAGTGTGTGTGTGTGTGTGTGTGTGTGTGTGTGTGTGTGTGTGTGTGTGTGTGTGTGCGCACCCAGTGTCTGATTAATAGTGCGCAGCTGCTGCCATTAGAAAAGCACTTTCTGTGTTAAATGCCATCCTCTTCATCTTCGTCGTCGCTCTTCACACACACACACACACACACACACACACACACACACACACTGCAGAGCCTCTCTGTCATGAATGATGAATCACGGGGGGAGGGTGACAGATTGACTCACTTACTGATGGAACGATCAGCTTTCCATTGATCCTGTTTTCTGTGAATTTTCAATTTGCACATTTAAAAAAAAACCAAAACGTCGACTTGAAATTTTCACACTTGAGTGAAAACGTACGTGAATCATGACGGGGGGTTGGGGGGGGTCATGTCCTCCGACCTTTGACCCGAGCTCCTCCTCTTCTCTGCTCCATCCGGTCGGTCCGACCTGTTTCTAAACCGCGTGGTTAATGGGACATTAATAGAACCGTCCACACGCACTGCAGAACCTGCAATTATTCCTCTGTGAGACTCCCATCATCCTCCGCTGGCAGCCTCACCACACACACACACACACACACACACACACACACACACACACACACACAGACACACACACACCCCTCTCAAGATGCTTTTACCTTCAACATTTCTGACATTATCAGAGACGGACCTTTTCAAATCTTCTTTGACATTATCTGCGACGGACCTTTTTCCTGGACCACTTGTATGGGGGGGTCAGGAAGGAGCAAAGACTGCAGCGACAGCAGCTGAGAGGAAACGTGCCGCGCACGCCGATACGGTGGGGGGGGGGGGCTCCGGCGGCTGCCGCTGATTGGCCGTGACATTTTCCTCTCTCCCTGCGACGGCGCGCCGTTTGCATCATCGCGCGGCGGTGAGAGCGGCGGGGTGAAGACGATGGATTTAAACTCTGCAGGAGCTGCAGGTTCCACCGTTCACCTTAACACACACACACACACACACACACACACACACACACACACACACACACACACACACACACACACACACACACACACACACAGTGGCCCTGCAGGTGTCGTTCAGTGCTGACACGTCTCAGTCGTGGAACGCTCGCTGTCATAGCTGAACTTCCTGCAGAACCGGGTCCAGGCGGGGTCGACTAAAAGACTCTCAGGTGCGGCGCCGGGGTCGGCGTGCGTCTCGGACCCCGACAGTCCCGGGGTGAGGGAAACTGTAAATAATGAGCTCCGTCCCCGGGAGGTTCTGCAGTAAGCGGTGCTGACGACGGGATCGGGCTCGTCCCGCGGTGCCGCCGCCGCCGCCACCAAGACCTTCATCAACGTCTAACATGCTGATTCATGTTTATAACCCCCACCCCCCCTCCAGCTGACGCTCTGCGGTGTTCTGACCCAGAAGTGACTCCAGCTGGATCTCCAGTCGGTGTCGGCCGGTGTGTCGACCCCGAGGCGCGAGAACTCACACTCCACCAGGGTGACGAGAGAGAGAGAGAGAGAGAGAGAGACGGCAGCCGAGGCTTATGGGAGATGACCTGATGTAGTATGAGTCCTTCCTCCAGAGATGAACCCGGTTCTTGTTGTTTTGGATCCTGAGGAACACGTTCCATTTCTGTCAAACTCTTCGCCGACTTCCTGCGAGCGCGCGACGAGCCGCTGCAACCTAAGAGCTTTCTGTAATCCCTGGTGAGACGGGGTTTCCATGACGACCGAAAGGACGGAGATGCTCAATTACCCACGCTGCCCGCACGAGTGTGCGCGTGTGTGTGTGTGTGTGTGTGTCGGCGTCTCGGTGCTTGTTTGTCAAAGCGCACCTCATGCTTAATTACCCACAATGCCTCCTCCGGCTCGCCGTGTCACACCTTCCTCCGCCCGCTCGCCGTTTTCCTGCAGAGGGAAACTGACATCGGCCATTCAGCAGAGTCTCCTCTGCCACTCAGCCGAACCAGCTGCACGACAGAGCCGACAAAGATTGTGCGCGCGACATGTTGTGTTTCTGCGCTGCAGGTAAAAGAGCCTCGTGTTCGCGCTGAGTCTCGTGTCTGGATGAGGTCACCGTCTGCGAGCGGCGACACCTGAGCACCAGGTAGCAGCTGCCAGATCGTCTTTCATCTGAAATCAGTGTGTCACGGTGCAACAGTGGTGCCCCCCCCACCCACACACACACACACACACACACACCCCAACCAGTGGACGCTGCTGACGAGCCGAGCTAACCTTTGACCCCTGGTTCAGGAACCTCTGCACGCATCAAAGCTGATGGAACAATGGAGGGGAAAATCAAGAGTCTCCGTTCAGGAACGCAGTCAATCCCCCGACCACCACCACACACACACACACACACACACACACACACACACACACACACACACCGTGCCCACGCAGCACGCCGAGCCGTCTCCGCCTGTGAGTGACGGGCCAAATGAAGAGAAGAAGAAAGCGGCGGCGCGGGGCGGGAGGAGAACCGCACGGTCCATTAAATGAAGAGAGAGTCGGGAGTCAGGTGTCGCTAATGAGGAGCTGCACTGGGAACCAGTGGACCGGCACAGACAAACTGGTTCTGAGGATGTGAGGCGCACTAAAATCTCATATTGATCTGGTGTGTGTGTGTGTGTGTGTCCTGGTTCCTTTCCTCTTCAACAAACGCTGACTGGAAAAGCAGAAACATGAAGACAGGATAAAAGCTGCTGGGTAAGGACTCAGTCACACACACACACACACACACACACACACACACACACACACACACACACACACACAAAGTCATTTTAAGCTACATGTGGATCAGACGACACAAGTCGCTCTTTTAAAAATGAGAGCTGTGGCTCCCCGGCGGTTTCCAGGGAAGTTGGAGCTCCTCCATGCACGACAACCGACTACACCCCCACCCCCACCACCACCTCCACCTTCACCCCCGCCCACCTCGATCCGGTCCAGTCTGCACCGGCTGAATGCACCGCAGCTCCTCCCGAGCTCCGCCCGATGAATCGGCAGCGACGGGTGGAGGGAACGTGCTGCAGAACTTGAAGGTTTTCTCCAGCACCGGGAGCTGTGGACGTAAAGAACCGGGTGTGGTTCTGGGTTCTGACCGGTTTCATGCAGTTCAGATGGAGACGGGTTCTTCTCCGGGGTTAAACCCAGCTCTGACTCTGCAGGACGCCGATGCAACCCCCCCACCACCACCACCACCACCACCCAGTCGGAGCTGTGACATCACAGTGGCGCCCTCTGCTGGTCAGCAGCACGTGAACATGAAGTCAGCGCAGTTTAACTCCAGCTTCTTCTCCTGGTTCTCAAGTTTGCCAACTCACGGATCGATACCGATAATGAAGAGTCCGACTCGGAGCGGGAGCTTTTACTTCGAGGAGTTTATTGGTTCAGAGAAAAGGAGCGAGTGGACCGAGCGTAACATGGTACAGTACATGTGTCAACGTAAACGGAAGCCGAATGGAAATGTTAAGAAACTCTGTTGTGTCCCGAACCACGAGTGATCCCTCTGTCGGTGTAACATGTAAAGCGAAGACTGATGAGGTTAGCTGGCGAATCAAGTACTGAGACAGAGCGAGACGAAGACCGATGGGACGGCGACTCCTAATGTAGGACCGGGGAAACGTTCCCACGTAAAACTTCCCGGAGACTGAAGACTGAAAAACGTCGCCGTCCGATTCTCCTTCGCCGCGCTCTGAGGGGGAATATGTCGAAGTGAAGCCGGCGGCGTGAGGACAGAGGAGCGGCGCTGGTTCTAGTGAGGGAGGTCGTAGTGCATCAGTTTGTAGTAGGAGCCGCAGGACGGGCAGCGCTGGGCCTCGCCCTGGTGAAGCCAGAACCACACCACAGCCGTGTTGTCTTCTTCGCCTGCGGGGACAAAAAAAAAAGACGCCGTGAGCTGGAGCGAAACGCGGCTCAACGCTAACGCCGGTTAATGTCGAGGAGCTGCGGCCTCACAGATGCATCCCACAATCCTCTTGTCCGTGATGGAGGGAACGATGTTGGGATCCTCCTTGGTGCCGCTGTACGACTTGGGCTTCATCATGTTGTAGGGATCCTGCGGCAGAGGGGAGGACGGGAGCGGGTCAGGTGACCTGATGACCTCAGCACTTATAAACTATTACTTCCTGTTACCTGTTTTATTTTACATCTTTTATCTGTTTTACTGTGTTTAAATTGATTGTTTTTTCTTGTGTTGTCTTATGAAAATGTGTAACTGTCACTTTGAACTGCACGGCGTTTGATCGATCGATTGATCGACGGGGAACAGAGCACCTTTCCCTCCTTCATGGCCTCCATGATGATCCTCTCCAGACCTGTGGCCTGCTCCTCATCAGTGGGAATCCCTGCAGACACACAACAAACACACAACATGTGAGAGAACGACGACAACACACACGCTGTCACACACACTGACACCGTTTCCTGGTTCGTCTCCGATCAGCTGCAGCTCGTTTGTGTTTTGTTTTTTTCCCCCAGTTTTGTGTTACTCTTGTGTCCCGTGTGTGTGTGTGTGTGTGTGTCCGTGTCGGTGACCTTGCGGTGCGGAGCTCCGGCACCGTGAGCCCGGCCTGGTCTGACTTCACCGGGCTCCCGGAGCGGAGACTGTGACGGTTTGACTTCTCTCAGCTGCGCTCTCGGTCTCGGTCTCGACACGATACGTTAGCACGGCTCGGGCTAAGCTAACGTTAGCCGGGCGGACTTTCGCTTAATCTGACCGAAGTTCGTTGGGTTTTCGAACCGGTCCGCTGCTCATCGCAAACGCTAAACACACACAGGGAAGTTCGTAAGGGCATCCAAACCCACAGTTTGACGCTAATTTGTTAAAAATCGCGTTTGACCTTTCGCTGCCACGGCGCCGCTAACGCTGCTAATGCTAACCGGCTAGCGGAGTCTTCCGCCTGCGATGGCGGCGGACGATCCGCTCCCTTTAGTCCGGATTTCGCCGCTCTGTCCCGGTCTAACATCTCACCTCCAGTCGCCATGCAGCGGGTCAGAGCCGGGGCCCGGGCTGAGATCCGGGCGGCCCGGCAGGTCGTGGCGGCTCTGACGGCAGAGCGGAGCAGTAACCTTGCAGCCATTTCTCCTTCTTTACCGACACTTCAATCTGGACGCTGGGTGGTGACGTACGGGGTTTAAGTCGCTGTCGCACGGCTTTGACGTCACACGCAGCGTTTCCCCGCAGAGCACAGAAAAAAAAAACATGGACGTGCTTCTTCTTGTGTGATGTTTGAGGGTCGTAAAGGCGCTTTAGCTTCACCAGGTGGACTGGAGTGAAGACGAAGACGTCAATAATGGTCAATAATAATATTAATAATAATCAATTAAAAAACGTACACTTCCGTTCTCATTCTCCTGACACGCTGAAACAATAACAGATAATTATTGTCTTTATAAAACAAAAATAATGTAAATATAGGAAATATAAATTCTAAATAAATTAAAACATAATATAAATTCAAAATAAATTAAAATATAATATAAATTCAAAATAAATGTTAATTAAAATCTGGAAAATAAACCTCTCTTGGATATTAATTAGCTCCTCCCTTCTTGATTAATAAATGAGAGAATGACAGTATACTGTATTTATTTATTGTGATTTTCAATCCAGTGACATTACACAATGAGACATGAGGACAGAGACAGGACATCATCATCATCATCATTAGAAATCATCCTCGTCCATCTCCTCGTCCATCACCTCAGGCTTTTCCAGTTTTGTTGAAACGTTTGTGCCGGAGCGTCGTGATTAACACGCGGGAGGACGACGACAGCTAGAGAAGCTCCACGTAATTGGCGGGGAACATGCCGTAACGTCCGTCCGGTCCGTAGCCTCTCCACCAACCCTCGTCCACCATATCTATCCCGCTAATGATGTCGTCAGGGTCAAAGGTGATCTCGCTATCGTCCGCTGTGGGGGGGGGGTGATGGTAAAAACACAGACAGACCACACGTATGGAACTTTCCTCACGTTCTCGTCACGGCCCTCTGACCTTTGACTGGAGCTTTAATCACCCCTTCGTCTTTCGCAGTGGTTCAACATCAAACTCTTTGTGTGCGTCTGTGTGTGTGTGTGTGTGTGAGTGTGTGCGTGCACCTACCGGCCTGGTAGTCATACAGCGCTCTGGCACGGATGTTGTGTCCATTGGCCTCTGCGGCGTGTTCCTCGGCCTGAAGTGTTTAAAGCAGGTGATCAGAACATGTGGCGGAACGTCGCACCACCACACGGCTCCAGTAACTGTGGACTCACTGTGTGGTAGACGTTTTCATACAGGTCCTCCTCTGCTTCCGCCGGTCTCTGCGCCCCGTACAGATTTTCTTGGGCCGGCATCTTCTCTGCTGATCGGGTGAATTATCGGCATTGATGACTCGGTGCGTGAACGTGGCATAACTGGATCGTGCGCGTGTCGTACCTGGAGCGGCTTCATCCGCGTCGTCGTCAAACTCATCGGACCACTCCTCCTCTTCTGCGAAATGTGTCTCTGTGGGGACGGATGACAGAGAGAGACAGTCACGACCGCGCGGTTTTAATTCAAAGCCAACAAAAGTGCGTCCTCGTCTGAAGCTTCCCAGACTCTGTCGTGTGTCCGACCTGCGGGCCGCACAGGTGAGCCCGGGGTCTCCAGGGGCGTGGGGGAGACTGCTGCAGCGGGCACGTGGGACAGCACAGGTGAGACAGGTGAGACAGGTAAGACGGGTGAGAGGGGAGACGGGGAGGCCGGGACCACGGCCGGAGCCGGCGGATGCCGAGGCTGCACCGGGGTTTCTCTCTCGAAGGATTTCTGCGAGAAAAACGGACTCTGCAGCTTCCCTGAAACGACAGCGTGAAAACCGTCAGAATCGCCTCACGTGTCGCCGGGTGTCGCGGCGCCGGCGGCGTGTTTACCGGGTCTGGGCGCCGGTCTGTCGCCGACCTCGAAGCTCTCCTCCCTCTGCTTGAAAATCTCTCTGGGATTGAACGATCTCTGAGAAATCAGCGATCGGGCCTCCTGCGAACGAAAACCGAGCAGCGTCTGGAAATACGGACTTGACTGTTCACGCGTGGATCAGCGCTCACTCACGTTGGCTTTCTGCACAGACGCAGCAGAGCTGAGGCCCGTCTTCTGTTTTTCTTCTTCCTGCTGGTTCTAAAACAGACACGCAATGTCGTCAGGACAAACGGCCCCGACGTGGAACCTGCAGTCGGTGCGTTTGCTTGGGACTACTTTCAGCGGCGGATAAATCCAGGTTTATGTCTCTGGAGTGTGTGTCAGCTCACCAGTCGCTGTTGCTCCCTCTCTCGTTCCTCCTCTTCTCTCTGCCTCTGGTAGATCCTGTCGTCCACATAAACACAAAGCTCAACATGTGACTCTCTGTGACTCTCTGTGATTGGTCCAAACACGTTGGGCTTCACGGGGCCCCTGGTCCGACTCACTTCTCCCGCTCGATCTGCTGAGCTCTCTCCTTTGCCTGTCTCTCCCTCTCCTTGGACTGCCTCTCCTCCATCTCCCTCCTCTCCCTCTCCGCCCGCTCCCTCTCCTGCTCCGCCCGCCTGCTCTCCTCCCGTCGGCGGATCTCCTCCTCCCTCTGAGGAGAGAAGGTGGTTAAACCGCGGGAAGCTCGGATCTCAGAAACGCACGTGCGACGGATATCAAACGGAGACCTGAGTCCGGACCCAGAAGTCGTCCTTGTTGGTCTGCTGGATCTCCTCCACCGCGTTGACTTTCCGATAGACGGAGCCCTGAGGAAGAAGCAGAGGATGAGGAGTGAGGGCGTAAGTGACGCTCACGCGGCTCCGCCTCGCGCTCCTCCCGCACGGCGCCTCCTCACCACGGGTCCTCTGGGGGCGTCTCGGTACTCCGTCTGTCTGTGGAAGTTAAAGTTCGCGCCGGACGCTTTGGCCACTTTGGCCAAGATGGCGTCCGGCTCCACGTCCTCCTCTCCCCGCGCGTTGATGGTCACATGGGCTCCCTGCGAACAGGAAACCGACGTGAGGAGGAGGAGGAGGAGGAGGAGGAGACGCAGGATTTAGGACCGGACGTGTTTGGAGAGGAGGAGGACTCACCTTGAGGAAGGTCGCCATGGAGCTCACGTGGTTGGCACATATTCCTTTCTGAGTGTCCTTCACGCCTTCACCTGTCTGTGCAGGTACAGATACGAGCATGTTACACAGATCACACACACACACACACACACACACACACACACACACACACACACACCCAAGCCTAATTGGCTCACCCAGTTTATCAGGACGTATTTGGGCAGACCAGAGTTTGGGTCCTGGACACGGCAGAAAGCGTACATCACCTTCCCGCTGTTCAGCTCCTCCACCATCTCCTCTAATCCGCCATCTACACACACACACACACACACACACACACACACACACACACACACACACACAGAGTTTTTCTTACAAAAGCAGCTGAACCTGCTGTGCATTTAATTGGCGGTTTGCAGCGCATCAATCAGACCTTACCTCCCTTTTCTGCCAGACGAATATCACTGCTGTTGCCTTCGTACGTAAACAGCGCCCTGAGAACATAATTACAGAGAGAGAGCGCCGTGACTAGACGGTTACACGTCTCGGCTGACGAGGAAGTGAAGTTTGGAACCGGCTCGCCTTTTCGTCGTCTCTCCGTGACGGATTCGAACTCACCAGTTTGTGGCCGACTTGCCGTCCACCACTTCTTTATACGCGGCCATGAGCGCGGGACCGTTCTTACTCAGATTCACTGCCATTTGGATCCGGGTGTCGTCATTCAGAGTCCAAACAGGCTGGCCAGTAATCCCACACGATCCCGAAAACCACCGAGGTCCGACAGCCTCAAGAAATTTGGCCAAAAAAAAAAAAAAAAAGCTGAAGGAGGAAAAGAAAAGAAAAAGAAACTCCAGGCGGATTAAATTTCTTGCAGAAAGATAAAATTCCCCAGTGTCGGAGCAGAATGAGTGAGATTGTGATTTGCAGAGCAGATTTTGCTCTGCTCTGAAGTGTCAAAACCAGTCGGGGGAGAAGAATCAGAACCTGATCGACCACATTCCCGCAGAAGTTCCTCGACTCTGGGTTCTGCTGGATCATCCACAGCCACGAATCTGAATGCACCTTTACAGCGTTCACATGAGTCCTGGGTGTGTCCGGTCCTCCCTCACTGAGGAGGCTGCGTACATGTCAACATGTGTGTGTGTGTTTGTGTTTGTGTTTGATGCTAAGCTAGGCTAATCGGCCCCTGGCTCCACCACACACACAGAGAAGGAGTTTTACTTTCCAAACTTTTCTTCTTTAAAGGTGACGGACGGGTCCTCTCGAGCAGAAAGAAAAAGTCAAAATGCAAAAAAAGTGCAAACAGATCATGAGTCTAAATTAATAAATTTCCACACACTGTCACTGTGTTGACACGTGCGAGCACATGTTTCGCCACCAGGGGGCGTTTTAACACAGAAAACACGACGGGAGCTGTGACACACTCCCAATTTGTCTCGACACGAAAACGGTTTTCCTCGCCGTCACCAAATCCCCCCGTGCACAATCACTTCCTGACCTCCCTCCGCCGTCTGCGGCCCCCAGCGCCGAGCGCACCGCCTCCTCCTGACGGTGTGAAATCTTTACACACACCTCGTTAACAGAAATATTCATTTAGATAGAACGACAACTAAAAAAAGAAAGAAAAAAAAAACAGCTGTGGTTTTTATCAGACAAACCGAAGGGTGTTAGTTCTGCACTATTTTCAGCGGCGGATTAATCCATGTTTGGCGCCTGCATCAAATGTCATCAATGTCTGCATCAAAACTTTATTTAAATGTGTGTCATGTGTGATGGATCACCCTTCAAACACGGTCGCACAACGTCACGACGTGTCTGAAACGTGCGTCTACGTTGACCGTATCCATCGGCCCGTGACGTCCAGTTCACGTCCCCGCGCCGAGGGGGACAGCGGTCACACTTTGCCCCGTGACCCGGGTCAGCTGACTGGTGTGTGTGTGTGTGTGTGTGTGTGTGTGTGTGTGTACACTCACAACAACAACAATAACAACAAGTTCATGACTCTATGAAAACCTGCACGTCACGTGCAAACAGAAATTCACTTTTTTCTTCCTCATTAGCGTTTTTTAAATATCTGTGATGATATATGTGCTCAGCCCCAGATGCCACACACACACACACACACACACACACACACACCACACACCCCCGGTGTCGTTGTGACGGATCGGCCCGGTTCTGTCTGTTTGACTGATGCGACTCAGAGAGAAACAGGAGCCTCCATTGAGCGGTACAATGGCAGGAACAGGGATCACTCCCTTTCTTAAGGGTCAGTGAAACAGGGCCTGGAGCGCTGATAGTGATAGCACTGTGTGTGTGTGTGTGTGTGTGTGTGTGTGTGTGTGTGTGTGTCTGTGTGTGTGATTGCGGTCTCTGATAAGCCTCTTACTAAAATATGTCACACCCTGAAACTACATCTCTGTTTTTTTTTTCTTGCAGATTAAAATAGAAAAGGAAAATAGATAAGAAGGTCAAAAATGAAGTTGATCACAGTGTTGTCACGTTGTTGGCCTCTGTGTGCGTTTGTGTGTCTGGACAGTGACTTCTAAAAAAAAAAAACACAAAAACACACTGTGCGACACTAACTCACAGGCACATCCACACGAGTGGGCCACGAAAAAAAAAAAAAACGACAACGTAGAGGAAACGCCGCTCCCCCGGCACCGTCCAGCGTTAATCCAATTTTCCAGCGTTACACTACGAGCTGACGTTAATTTAATTACACAGTGTTTTCCTTAACACACACGCACACACACACACACACACACACACACACACACACACACACACACACACACTCTCAGTGTGTGAGGGGCTGGCAGACGATCCTGTTAGTAAATGAATGGCTGATTGATGGACTGAAGCTCATGAGCAAATTGCCTCCGGGGCTATAAACTACCCCCTGCCCTCCCCAACAACACCCCCCTTTAGCCCCCCCCCACCACCCCTGTATACACTCCTCACTCCCCCCCCACCCCCCACCCCTCCCCTTGTCTTATCTGATTTGGCTGTCACAGGTAAAATGAACCTCCTCCTTCACACCTCCCTCCTTGCTGCAAGTACTTCTGTCTCAGTACTACGAGGTATTTGTGTGTACTGGGTACCGACATGGACACAGTACTGGGAGACGGAGCGGGTGTAATTAAAAGGGGGGGGCGCAGACTCTCGGCGGGACGCGGCGGGCTGACATTTGGGACGCCGTTAATGAAGAGCTCCAGGTGCAGACGGAGCCTCTTCAGGCAGCTGTCTTCCTGCCGCCGTGACCTTTCACTCCAGCTGTCGATGACCTCACCCCGCGAGCATTTTTCGTTTCACGCACGTGCATGTTTCCTTTCACCCGGCGCGCAACAGAAGTCAGACAAGAAGCTGCAGAAATATATATTTAAAAAGAAAAGAGAGAAAACAGCGAGGAGGAAGAGGTTGTTTTTTTTTTTGTATTCTGGAGAGGTTTGGTGTACGAGCTGCAGTTTCTCCCGCGGCGGGGGAGTGTGTGTGTTCTTAACAGTGAGAGTTTGGCTTTTACAATGTCTCATTTCCTCTGCGTTTCTGCGCTGTAATGAGCTCTGAGCTGTATAAACATGCGCTCACGCACAAGCCACTAAATTGTTCCTCGTAACACGGCCCGGAGATAAATTTCATCATTCCCCTCCGCTGGGTCCCTGCACCGGTTTCTCTACGCCGACATGTTCCCGACGCGACGTTTAAACGGTCCTTTAGTCAAGTCTGGCTTAAAGTAACGTAACGTGTGTGTGTGTGTGTGTGCAGCCTGCGGGAGGCTGCACCTATTAACAGTTATTTGATAAGGTGAAAAAACAGGACCAGTTGGACCAGTCTGATAGAAAACTTGAATTTAACCCGGATTCCAGCCGCGTTCCCAGATGAGAAATAAGATAAATATCAGAATTAGGTGCGTTGAGAAGTAGTGGTTCACCTGTACAAAGGCGGTTGGCTCGTCGGATTGGCGCACAACAGATTACACATAAATATATGACGATGATGAGTATGTGGGGCTTTTTGTTAAGAGGGGAAAAAAAGCAGCTGCATTGGCCGGGAATCGAACCCGGGCCTCCCGCGTGGCAGGCGAGAATTCTACCACTGAACCACCAATGCTCACATGTTGTGTAACTTCTCAGTTGTGTAGCGCATCGGTCACCGTTCACCGACCCTGAACACACTTTGACCTCTTCGTGCCCTTGACCCGGAAACGCGTTTGACTAAACCGTCTCCCTGACGAATGAGTGCGTAGAAAGCAGCTACGTCGGGATCGATGATGATGTCATGGGGAATCGGTCGCAGGGTCGGGTTCAAAACAGTTAAAACTTTATTGAGGCTCAGCTGACGGGACGACCAGCAGACATGGGGGGAGACAATGAGAACGAGTACTTTTACTGCTCTGATAGTACTTTTTCAAACTTTTGTTTGAGTAGGATTATGAACGCAGGATTTATTTCACGTGTGTTGAGGTTGCGTAAGATGACAAACTTGTTTTTTTTCTGCATCTCGTTCGATTCTACCTGTAGATACGGGAGCAGCCGTTCTTAAAGCGTTCTTTGTCTCCACACAGCTAAAAAAAAAAAAAAAAAAGTAAGAGAGAGAATTACCACATCTGCACTCAGGAATACGCCCTGCTCTCCAGTTTCATTTCCACCATTACGAGCAGGAAAAGAGGTTACGGGCTGAAACCTCTGCAGCGCTCACACAGTCGAGCACCGGCGCCGCAACGTTCCCCAAATCCATCAGGCGACGCGTGACAGACGTCCCGATCGAGACGTGACGGGAACGCAAACTGTGCAGACGCTGAACACACACACACACACACACACACACACACATCGGCAGCTGTGCACATCAGCAGGGGGGATTACAGGGGGGGGGTTCAGGCTCTGGATCAGGTCCAGACTGAGAAGATCCTCTCCCCCACCAAAGCTATGCAGGACCTCGGGGGAAAAAAGTGTGTGTGTGTGTGTGTGTGTGTGTGTGTGTGTGTGGGGGGCTGCATACCTCAAGCCCCAAATCTGCCTCCTCCTATAGGATGACCTCCACCACCACAATCTGCAGTTTGGGAGCAAACTTGCGTGTACGCTCGTGTTGTGTGTGTGTGTGTGTGTGTGTGTGTGTGTGTTGAGGTCTGAGGGCCCGTCGACGGGGAGGAAATCCCGCTTTTGTTTCCGAGGAAGCCGAGAGTGCGCTTTGTGTGTTTGACGGAGGGGGAACTCAGAGACGGTGGAGGCGGATGGATGGATGGATGGATGGATGGATGGATGGATGGATGAGAACCGGACAGAAACGAGAAAGTAAAGGGAGAGAGGGATGGAGAGTGTCGAGACCCCGACGTGAGGATCTTGGATTGAAAAGGGTTTTGGTTGAAAGTCAGTTTAACCCAGAAGTTTAACTGAGAGCTGCGAGGAAACAACGTTAACAGATTTAATTATGCTCCAGTTGCTCTCTCGTTGGATATTAAATTAGTTAAACTTTAAATGATTAAATTAAGCTTGAAGTTTCCACACACATTAGCAGAATGTAAATGTTAAACAACCTCGACAAAGAGGAGAAAACAAACACAAAGACACAGAGGGAGGGTCACAAGGCAATGGATCCTAATTGCCACCAGGTTGCTCTCCACAGGGAGGCGACTATTGAGTTGCAAGTGGGACAAGTAGGCGTGTGTGTGTGTGTGTGTGTGTGTGTGTGTGTGTGTGTGTGTGTGTGTGTGTGTGTGTGTGTGTGTGTGTGTGTGTGTGTGCGTGTGTGTGTGTGTGTCTGCAAGAACATACAGAAAAAACATTTTAAAATCTCTGCTCTGCTGTTGGCAGACGAGGTTCGTCAAAGAAACCAGCTCATAGTCATGGATCGCTCCTTCAAACTGTCTAACTGCTCCTCAACTGTCTAACTGCTCTTAACTGCTCCTCAACTGTCTAACTGCTCCTTTAAACTGTCTAACTGCTCCTAACTGCTCCTTTAAACTGTCTAACTGCTCCTCAACTGTCTAACTGCTCCTAACTGTCTAACTGCTCCTCAACTGTCTAACTGCTCTAAACTGTTCCTTCAAACTGTCTAACTGCTCCTAACTGCTCCTCAACTGTCTAACTGCTCTAAACTGTTCCTTCAAACTGTCTAACTGCTCCTTCAAACTGTCTAACTGCTCCTAACTGCTCCTCAACTGTCTAACTGCTCCTTCAAACTGTCTAACTGCTCCTAACTGCTCCTCAAACTGTCTAACTGCTCCTAACTGCTCCTCAACTGTCTAACTGCTCCTTTAAACTGTCTAACTGCTCCTAACTGCTCCTAAAACTGTCTAACTGCTCCTTCAAACTGTCTAACTGCTCCTCAACTGTCTAGCTGCTCTTAACTGTTCCTGTCCGTCTAACTGCTCCTGCTCCTCAACTGTCTAACTGCTCCTCAAACTGTCTAACTGCTCTTAACTGTTCCTTCAAACTGTCTAACTGCTCCTTCAAACTGTCTAACTGCTCCTCAACTGTCTAGCTGCTCTTAACTGTTCCTTCAAACCGTCTAACTGCTCCTAACTGCTCCTCAACTGTCTAACTGCTCCCCTAAACTGTCTAACTGCTCCTAACTGCTCCTAAAACTGTCTAACTGCTCCTTCAAACTGTCTAACTGCTCCTCAACTGTCTAGCTGCTCTTAACTGTTCCTTCAAACCATCTAACTGCTCCTAACTGCTCCTCTAAACTGTCTAACTGCTCCTTCAAACTGTCTAACTGCTCCTGAAACTGTCTAACTGCTCTTAACTGCTCCTCAAACTGTCTAAGTGTTGCTCCAAACTGTCTAGCTGCTCCTAACTGCTCCTTTAAACTGTCTAACTGCTCCTCCAAACTGTCTAACTGCTCCTCAAACTGTCTAACTGCTCCTCAAACTGTCTAACTGCTCCTCCAGACTGTCTAACTGCTCCTCAAACTGTCTAACTGCTCCTCAAACTGTCTAACTGCTCCTTTAAAACTGTCTAACTGCTCCTCCAAACTGTCTAACTGCTCCTTTAAAGCTCTAAAAAGCGTCTCTCCCTCTCCATCTCAACTCCTCCCTCCTCTTTGTGCCTCCTCAGCAAACAAGCGGGGGCAACCTGTTGTGCCTGGTCGGGGATCAGTTCAGCCCGCTCTGCCGCGCGCGTGCCGCCGCCCGCCGCGCTGATCCGGGGTCTGTAAAGATCCCCGCTCCTTCCCTTCTCAGCGCCGCACGGTCTCCCTTTTTCCTCCCCAGTCCACTTCGGCCGCGCCGCGCAGCTCGTCCGTTTCCCACGCCTCCAGAAGACCCAAAAAAAAAATCCCCGGTCGAACCAGCTGGAGAGTGATATACGCGAGAAACGGCCGATTTGGAAACCGCGTTTGTGGACGATTATGCACGTTTCAACCCGGACTAACGATGTAGGGATTACACCGAGAAGGGGCCTCGACTTTTTCCGCTGGAGGAACTGCACACGGGGGGACGTGAACTTTTCGGTCGGCGCGGACGGATCGCGCTCGGGTTTTCCGGCGTCACCGGCGCCGGGGCGGTTATGACTGGTCCCCGCGAACGCCTGGAAACCGTCTGGGGCTTTTTTCTCGTCCATGCGCCGCATTTTCGTGGACTCTGGTCTCGGTGGGAACGAGCTGAAGGAGGATTTCTACACCTCAGGAATTTCGACGCCAGAAACCGAAGCGGTCCGTGAACGCAGCAGGTAGCTAGCTAGCTTGTTAGCTAGTTTTTTCTTCTTCTTCTCTCTCTCTCTCTCACCCAAACGCGTTTTATTTATTTTTTAAAAATAACGTTCGCTTTTCGCGTTAACGTCGGTTCCGATGTGTTCGGCACGCAGTTGGCGTTAGCTCGAGGCTTTTCCCGGAGGTTTGACCGGTGTTGTCGGTTGTGTTTTGTGTGTGTTTTTCTTGCAGACCGCAACTTGGGTCCTGACAAGTACAACCTGTAACGTTAGCCGTCGGCGGCTAGCGTCCAGACATGCCGCAGCTAAGCGGGGGGGACGGGGACGACCTGGGGGCCAGCGACGAGCTGATCGCCTTCAAGGACGAGGGCGAGCAGGAGGAGGAGAAGAGGAGCGTGTCCGCCGAGCGGGACCTGGACGACGTCAAGTCCTCCCTGGTCAACGAGTCCGAGACCAACAGCAGCTCCGACTCGGAGGTGAGTTCAGGGACCGGGAGGAGGAGGAGGAGGGGGCAGGTTTGTTGGAAACCAACTTTCTCTGCGTTTGTGTGTGTTTCGTTCGGTTGTGTTTACCTGTGTGTGTGTGTGTGTGTGTGTGTGTGTGTGTGTGTGTGTGTGTGTGTGTGTGTGTGTGTGTGTGTGTGTGTGTGCAGGCAGACAGACGGCCCAACACCAACCCGGGTCTGCAGAGCAGGGTCAGACACAGTCAGCTGATTGAAGAAGGTTTGTCTCGTCATCATCACCTTCATCATCTTCTTCTTCCTCCTCCTCCGCTCGGCAGCGTCCTCTCAGCACGTGTCCGCCCCTTTTTCACGTTTTAACGCCAAAGTTGTTGTTCACTTTATCAGCCGGTGTTTGTGAAAACGTTCAGGCTTCCTACCGAGGAGTGGGCAATTATTAACACCCCCTGTTTGCCAACTGTGTGTGTGTGTGTGTGTGTGTGTGTGGGGGGTACCGTGGCACAGGAAATGCTGCGTTGTCAAGGGGGGGTATCCCGCCATGTCTCGCAGTTGGTCGCCGACCGTCTCACCGAACACAAGCTGGACCCACTGCACACACACACGAGGCTGGAAACTCAAAATGTTAAAAACTTGTCTCCCCCCCTCCCGCTCACGGGTCAAATGTGGAATATTTAAAGTCCAGAATAACCCTGGTGATGTTGTCGGGGCGATCCGGGCGCGGTCACATGTACCTGCTGCTGACATGCTGTGATGTCGCCCCCCCCAGCGCTGAGGCGGCAGCAGGACGGAGGCCTGTTCCAGCACTCGCCCTACGTGGGATATCCCTTCTTCATGATCCCAGACCTGGGGAACCTCTGCAGCCCCTACCTCGCCAACGGAGCGCTCGCCACGGGCGCCCGCACGGTACGACACGCACAAACGCACACATGCACACACGCACACACACACGTTACCCGGGCTGTGTGAGGACGAACACCAACACGAGTGTGCGTAGCAGTTTGACACCCCCAGCGACCCGGCCGCAGGTCGGAGCCGCTCCACGCTGCGAGGTTGTTTTTCAGAGCGAGGCGTCTGACTCACCGCCGCCGCGGCGTTTGTGCGCTCGCACGTTGCGATTCGGTGCGTGTTGTGATAAGGTGGTGTGCGATGGCGCTGCGTTGAGACAGGCCCGGACACGGCGTGTTTGGCGAAGTTAGCCTGGAATGATTAGCTGCTTTCTCTGGCAGTGTTGCAGCGAGGTGTGTGTGTGTGTGTGTGTGTGTGTGTGTGTGTGTGTGTGTAAAAACTCAGCTGGGATTATGCCGACAGTTCAGTGCAGCAACTCTCATGGCTGCTAATCTGCACGTTGCCGGGTTCACAGAGGAAAATGTTGCCGCCGACGTGTTTGTTGTGTCGCGGTTGCGCGAGAGATTTTGATTGGTGCGTCCCTTTTAGCGGGGGCGGGGTTAATGTTGTTGATGCGCAACACAACAACACTTCACTTTAACCACTTTTTTAGAGTTTTAAAGGGGGAATACGTGTAATAAATGGCTCCTAAAGTACTGTAATGCCCTTGTAAGCTGCTATAAGTATATTTTTAGTGTGTATTAATATGCAGCCCCCCCACAGAGTACTACAAGTACATGAATAAACATCCAGATCCACTTACAGCTCCATTACAGAGTGTTATTTACCCTCTGTTTAGCTTTCATATTCGTGCTCAGCGGGTGGTGTGTGTGTGTGTGTGTGTGTGTGTGTGTGTGTGGGGGGGGGGGTATCAGAGCAGAGCGCTGATCCAGGACCAGCTGTGGTGAAGAATGAGATTTGGTGAGTCTTTTCCTCTGTGGATTTAGCCCAGACGCACACATGTCGGCTGAACACACAACCAGACCCACTCACACAAACACCTGCATTCCTCAGCTTTGTAACGGGGGGCTCATTGTTGCCATTAGCAGGGTCTGAATGGTCCTAATGCACAGCTCCACAGGGGGGTCGTTACATCTCATTATACCTCACACACACACACACACACACACACACACTTCTCTCTACACAGTGGAGACTGTGTGCTCTCAGTAAGAGCGCTGGGTGTGTTTATGTGAGGGGGGGGGCGGGGAGTGTGTGTGTGTATGTGTGTGTGGGGTGTGGGGGGGGGGGGGTGGATGAGCCTGCCAGTCTGAAGGTAAACAAGCTAACGCTAGCTGGACGCTACCTGAACCCGTAGCACAGGCTGTTTACTGTACTCGTGCTCCGCGGGCAGGAAGTGTGTGTGTGTGTGTGTGTGTGGGGGGGGGGGGCATGCAGAGACAACCTGTCTGCTGACTCCTCTCATGGACACCCCCGCTCCTCCTCCTGCACCGCACACACACACACACACACACACACACACTCTGATGTTCGCGTTCGTCCTGAGCCAAAGGTTCACGTCGCTGATGCCTGTTTTTAACATAATACCGCACGCCTGAAACAGACGCACAACAAACACGCAACCCCCGGCGAAAACACGTGTTCGCCAGTCAGACAACACGTATGGCAACACAACACGGTGCAGACTCAGCCAACGCAGCGCAAAGTCGCACAACGCGCTGCAGACGCAAACTATCCAGAGGTGTCAGGAGGAAAAAAATCCTCGTCGTAATCCGAGCTCGCACGCACACACACACACACACACACACACACACACACACACACACACACACACACAGGCACTCACAGACACACACACACACACACACACACACACACACAGGCACTCACAGACACACACACCAGCCCTCATACCAGTGTCACACCTGAGTGGCAGTGACTGACAGCAGGACCAACTGGTATGTGTGAATTTCACTCTCAGGTTTGTGTGTCAACTGAGCCGACCCTCTGTGTCACTCTTTGTGTGTCTGTGTGCGTCTGTGTGTATATGTGGCGGCGTTTGTTTAGATAAAGCCGGTCCCTCTCAGCGAGCTGAACAATCCCAGAATTCCTCTGTTTACTCGACATTGTCTCCGGAGTCTTAAAATACCGGGAGAACGAGGCGCGTGCTGCGGCGCCGCGACTCCTATAGACACGCAAACAGACGCACACACGCTAACGCCGTGGTGCTAACTGGGGGGGGCGGCGGCTTCGCACACAACTTTATTTAAAGGCGCCGTCAGGTGAGTTTGTTCGTTTGCACTGCGCGTCTGGTTCTGACCCGATCGTCCTCGCCGAGCGAGGAGCGAGGAGGCCGCATATCCACGGTAATGAGTCCCGCTGTGTGGGGAGCTGAGGAGGAGGAGGTGGTGGAGGAGGTGGAGGAGGAGAACCATAACTCAGTCAACACAGGCCACGGCAGGACGGAGCACATGTGGCATGTTGTGTTCCCTGAAAAACAACGCACAACTGTCAGGTTGTTCAGCGACAACGCACTGGACTCATCTGCAGGGAAAGAAATGATGAGTTTTGTTGTAGTGTGTGTGTGTGTGTGTGTGTGTGTGTGGGGGGTGTCGTAGTAGCTTGAGCTTTGGTTCTTTTGTCTCGAACAGGAGCTTTGTGTGTGTGTGTGTGTGTGTGTGTGTGTGCATTATGCAGTGTTTCGCAAAAACAGCAGGAAGCATAATAACTTCTCCTTCGAGTCGCTCAGTGATTTTATGCTTCCCCCTCTAATAGACTGACTGTGCAGGCTGGAGTGTGTGTGTGTGTGTGTGTGTGTGTGTGTGTGTGTGTGTGTGTGTGTGTGTGTCTGTGTGTGTGTGTGTGTCTGTGTGTTGATTGATTTTCCTGGTATTTCCAACAGCTGGATCCAGTTAGCGCTCGGAGCCGGAGCTTCCTCGGGCCTCTGGGTGGGGTGGGGGTGCATTGTGGGGCTGCAGTGTTTGTGTTTCTGGAGAATGGGGTTTTGTGTGTGTGTGTGTGTGTGTGTGTGTGCGTGGACAGTTGTGTGCTTGTGTGTCAGGCTTCGCAGATGTCCTGTGTGTGTGTGGGGGGGGTGCACATGTGTGTCTGTCGTTAGATGAGCAGCGTATATGATGCTATTCCCCCCCCCCCAGAGTCAGGAGGAGCTCCTCTCTCCTCTTGCCCGGGGTCAGAGGTCACGGCCCGCTGACGTCACTCACTGTTGAACGAGCACCAAAGACCTCGTGCCCGGTCCGCAGTGGGACCCTCGTGGTTTTGGGGGCTGGGAGTGTGTACGTGTGTGTGTGTGTGTGTGTGTGTGTGTGTGTGTGTGTGTGTGTGTGTGTGTGCGTGGGGGGGGGGGGGGGGCAGAACTTTTCTTTGTCCGACTCCGGAGCCCCCACCGCACAGAGACATAAACCAAACGCACCCTCTCCGGACTCAGGCAGGTTTAATCTGTGACACGCTCCCTCCCGTTGTGCGTCTGCGTGTGTGTTTGTGGATCGTGTGGCCTCCGTCTTTTTTTCAGTGCAAACAGCAGCGAGTGTGTACACAGTGAAGTGTGTTACCTCACCCGCTGTGAGCTTGTGTAATATTTGTGATGCCCCCCCCTCACAGTACCTGCCGTTTCAATGGCCCCTGCTCGACGTCCCGGGACGATCAACCGTCAGAGACTCC
>JAFBJZ010000609.1:457500-472500 GCA_016785225.1 Psettodes erumei | reverse complement strand
GAGGCCCCGCGTCCCGCCCGGACCCGAGGAGACGCCGCACGCCCACCCGCTGCACGCGCCGCCCCACGCCCACGCCCACGCCCGCCCCCCGCACCCGACGCAGCCGCACACCGTCTCCCACCTGACGCACACTCACCTGTCGCAGGCCAGCCCCGCCTCCTCCCTGGACTCCCCGGCGACGCCCACCACGGCGCTGGCGTCGCCCGCCGCGCCGGCCCCGACGCACACCGAGCACACGCACTCCTCCGCCTCCTACGGCCACACGTCGCCCTACGGCGAGCAGCTGCAGCCGCTGTCCCTCACCACCAAGCCCCACCGGACCCCCCACCCGCTCACCCGGCACGCCGCCACCCCGGGGCCCTCCACGCCGTCCTCCTCCTCCACCGACACCCCCACCTGCTCGCCGCTCGCCGCCTCCTCCAGGAGCTCGCCCCTCCCCCTCCCGCTCCCGCTGCTCTCTCAGCCGTTCCTCGTCCCGCCTCCTACCTCCGCTCACCAATCGGCGGCGAGCTCTCACGGTGCCTTAACGCAGCCGCAGCCGTTCCCGCTCAGACGGACCAATCAGCTGTGAGCACCGCCCCACCCCCCCCCACCCCACCACGTGAGTCCTTAAATCAAACACAGTTGCATCACTCCACACACACACACACACACACACACACACACATCGGTGATTTGTACCTCTTTTGTAATGCTGTAAATACGCCTCGGTTCTTGTTGTTGTTTTTTTAAACTTTTTTTATAGATGTATCACATTTTATATTAGTATGAAAAAGGACAAAATAATTGGTCAATATTTGACTGCATCTCTGACTTCATGAAACGCTGTATTTTTTTTTTTTTTTTTTTTTTGAAGCCGTCACTTTTTGTAATTAGTTTTTGTGAACGTTCCACTTGTTGTAATGAAAGCGAGGTGTGACACGGGGGTTTGTTTCAAACAGCTTTCTTCTTTTTTTTTTTTCTCCACTCGTTAGTGTCGATCTATTTTTCTGGTTCCTCCTCTGTGTTAATAAAATATTCACTGAGTTCTGACCCGTGTGTGCTGATGACTCACAGCCTCCATATATGACAGACTTTTAAGTGCAAATAAAATGTAAATGTCTCTTTATTTAAACGTCTAAATACAAATTGAAAGGTTTTATTACCAGGCGACTCCTTTAAATTACCTTACAGTAAAACAGGTCATGTCCCGACAGAAGTTTAATCTAATCAGATGATGTCACGCGTGTTATGTAATAAAGCCGGAGCAGAAATGATTCCTGAGATTCGCTCCCGGTCCGACGCCGTTCGATTCCGGAAAACCCATTTTTACGTTGAGCGGAGCAAACCACCTGAGGGAGACGTGTTGTTTCCCAGGACGTAGTTGTGTAACTCGTACCTCGTGATTTCTCCTGTGAAAACCCAGGAAAGCCCATATATGGTAAGACAGGTGTGACCGCAGTTTTACAGCTGTTGCAGGTATGAAGTGCTGCGGTCTCGCTCCGTCAGAATCAGCCCGCCGCGCCGAGGCGTCCCCACGACTATGCTGAGACGACCGACGGACCGCGGCGCCGCGGCCAACCGGGCCGTGGTGGTGTCGGTGTCCAGGTTTGACCCCGGGGTGGAGCTGGGGAGGAGGCCCGGGGCCGACAGGGACGCCAAGAGGCTCCACAGCACCCTCGGCAAACTGGGCTTCGAGGTGGAGATCCACAGCGACCTGAGCGGCGAGGAGATGTACGAGCTGTTTCTGACAGGTGAGCAACACGCACACACACACACACACACACACACACACACACATAAGATAAGATAATGAACTCTCGTGGAGACGAAGCAGGTCGTAACGAGCCGGACCTCTGTCCTCGTCGTCGTGTGGAGAAAGTCCGGCAGGACGGACGCGTCCCTCCCCCGTCCCGTCTCTCAAACCAAAATGAAAGTTGACAGAGTTTTATAGTTTATCTCGGATAAGAGATAAGAAGACCACCGGAACCTCCTGAAGGACCACCAGAACTTGTACGATGGTTAGAGCCTCCTTAAGGACACTTTACTTGTGATTAGAACCTCACAAAGACCTGAGGTCACGGGGTCGTCACCCAGTGACTGGTTGATCAGCTGTGAGTCAGGTGGAGTCTGCTTATCACGACAGATAAAAGTGTCGCCGAGTGAACGTTGATACGGAGTGTGAGGACGTAGGATGACGTAACACACACCTGAGCGCTGTAATGTCTGTGATTACCATCACGTCGTGTTTCTGCGTGGCGACTGACGCCTCCCGTCGTGTGTTGGCAGAGAGCCGGCGGCCCGTGAAGGATTGCTTCCTGGCCGTGCTGTCGTCCCACGGGGAGGAGGGCTGCGTGTTCGGCGCCGACGGGAAACCCGTCCGACTGTCCCGCCTCTTCGCGTGCTTCGACAACGAGTGCATGGAGGAGAAGGCCAAGCTGTTCCTCGTACAGGTGGGGTCGGGGTCGGGGTCGGGGGTCACACACACAAAGCTTCTTCTTCTGGGATCCGTCTTTACTGAGGACCCGGTCTGGCCTCTGTCCCTGCAGGCCTGTCGGGGACACGATCTGGACGACGGCGTGGAGGTGGATTCTGCCGGAGGCGACGCGGCGGAGCTCAGCTTCTCGCAGCATCTCTACGTCCCCGTAGACACGGCCGTGATGTACGCCACAGCTCCAGGTAAACAAACAACAACAAACAAACGACCCCGAGCTTTGCAGCCGAGCCTGTTTAACCGCGACCTCCTCCCTCCCTCCCTCCGTCCTCCTCCACCTCAGGTTACGGAGCTTTCATGCACCCGCTGGGCTCCGTCTTCCTCCAGACGTTCTGCGCTCTGTTGGAGAAGGAGGGACATCGCAACCTGGAGCTGACCCGCCTGCTGACCCGCCTGTCCCACAGCGTGGCCTACACCTTCGAGGCCAAAGGTCGCGCGCTGGGCGGCAAGAAGGAGATGCCGTGCATCGTGACGCGGCTGACCCGGGAGGTGTTCCCGTTCGCCGAGCCGGGGAAAGGGGGCGGGGCCGCGGGGCTCTCGGCCACGTCGCTGGTGGGCTCCGAGGAGAACGTCAGGGCGCGGACTCCGTCCATCAGCTAGATCGTCCGTGTGCGTGATCGCGTGCGATGTTTACAGATAATAATCATCGACAGGAATGTGGACGCACGAGAGAGACGCCAGACGCCTGCACATATTGTACATACCTCTTTTTGTCCCATGTAGCATTTTAATTTATTCACGAATGTATTTGTACCTAAATAAAATAAAGCGGAGAATGAAGGTGTCACTTGGTCTTTTCTCACACTTATCAACACACCCGTCCGTTAATCCTTCGTTCATACAGCGGAGCTTAATCACAGGGTTCCCGGCACGGCTCCACCCACGCTCCACCCCACCCGACGACGGCTCTAATCGTCCGGGTAAACAGAAGCGGCCTGTGTGGGCACGCGGGGCCTCGCCCGAGCTACACCTGCCAGGTAAACAAGATCCGGACAGGAGTGAAAGGAGGGCAGATGTGAGTCAGGAGCCTTTTCACAAGAAACGCGTGACTTCCTCGAACACAACGTCCGTCATCATCATCATCATCATCATCATCAGCTGCTACTGCTGGATTACTTTACAGCCTGCTGACTACTGTGTAAGAGTCACAGGATCGTATCAGTGTGATAACCAGTGTCCGGTCTGATGACGCCCGTGCTCCGCGTCTCTCACCAGCAGAGGGAGCCAGTGGTTCTCCTCCAGCTCCTCCATCTTCATCCATCACTCGGACAACATGTGGAGGGACCAGAGGATACGCGTCAGAAGATATTCACACTGTTTGAAATGGAGAAATAATTATATTTAAATATATTATCTAATAATAATAATATTTGATTTATAAGTCATGAAATAGTCGCAAAGAATAAACTAGTTTTATAATTAATTTATAATAATACATTTATTTATTTATAGCACATAAAATAAAATACTTATTTTTTATTTATTTTCATTATTTGCAATAATAACAGGCGTTTCTTTCTGATGTATTATGCCACAGAGCCACCAGGTGGCACCACTCCGGCGCAGTGCCGGGCGTCAGGTGACGCGTCTCTACGTCATCAACGCGCGCCTGCAGCTGTTATTTTTTTCCGAGTGTGCGGTCTGTGTTGAGCGTTAACTGAAGAGACGATGTGTTTTTAACGGCGCGTTTTAAAGTGTTTCCCTGCGCTCAGCCCGCGCGTGTCGAACAGACACACCTGGACGCAGGTGAACTGTGTGTGTGTGTGTGTGTGTGTGTGTGTGTGTGTGTGTGTGTTTGGAGATACACGTGGTAACTCTTCAGCTCCTTTTTTTTAAATAAAAAAAATCATAGTTTTATACGAAGACAAAGGGACTGCGGAAATGCCCCGACACAGAAAGAACAGCGGAATACCTGACAGGTGAGTCCGTGATGTCACGGAGTTAAACGGATTTACGCTCATGGAGCTCCACTGCAAAACAAAACGACTGTAAACAACGGAGGGGGGCGGGTGTGTGTGTGTGTGTGTGTGTGTGTGTGTGTGTGTGTGTGTGTGTGTGTGTGTGGGGGGGTGTCCAGTTAATGTGACGTAGGGTACAGATCCCAGATCAGGTCACAGTGATGTTTCTGTGCGACAGGTGGCTGGATTACAAAGCTGTCGGGAAGAGACTTCGCGGGACACGTTTCGTCGCCTTCAAAGTTCCCCTCAAAGAGGTCAGAGGTCAAACGCCGCCTTTGTGTGTGTGTGTGTGTGTGGCTGCAGCTGCTTGTAAACCCGCAGTGATTGTGTTTTGTTTGTTTGTTTGTTTTGTTCAGTCCCTGACCCGTGAGCTCCGGCGCTCGGACGTCTTCGGCCACTGGGAGCTGCTGGACGCTCTGAGGCGAGACGACCAGGACCTGGGTTTGATCGTGGACCTGACCTTCACCGAGCGCTACTACAACCTGCAGGTGAGCGCACACCTGAGCCCGACGACGCCTCCCCCCTCTATGTGAATGCTAATTTAATGTTGCTGCGCAGGACGTCCCGGAGTCGCTGCTGTTCCTGAAGATCTTCACGGCCGGACACGAGGTCCCGAGCGACAAGACGATCCTGAGCTTCAAACGGGTCGTCCGGCGGTTTCTGCGGGACAACGCGGACAACGGTGAGAACGCGTCCTCTCGTTTTACGCTCACTCGCTTATTTTCGCAGCTGGTTCACACCTTGGTTTCCCGCCGCAGACAAGCTGATCGGCGTCCACTGCACCCACGGCCTGAATCGCACCGGCTACCTGATCTGCAGGTACCTGATCGACGTGGACGGGATGGATCCGGCGGCGGCGGTGGAGCGTGAGTGCCGCTGCTCGAGCCTCTTGTTTATTTGTGTCAGAACGAACGGGGAGTCCGACGCCTTTTCTCCGCCCTCAGTGTTCAACTCGTCGCGGGGACACGCCATCGAGAGGCAGAACTACCTGGACGACCTGCAGCGAGGACCGAAGAGGAGGTGGAGCAGACGCCGTCTGACGGATGTATGGATTTATCCGGGATGTTCGCTGATTCCTTTTTCTTTTTTTCATCTCGATCAGTAACGAGGGGATGGACAAGGCCGAGCAGGCGCCGCAGAGAGGCTGCGCCCTACGTCGGCCGCGTCACTCCTCGCCGCGCTCCGACAGCAGCGAGGAGAGAGGAGCTCACGACGACGACTCCTGGTACCACAGGTAACAGGCGTTAGTGGGCTTTTATTTTGAAATGGTGACAGGAAGTAAAGGATGACAGCTGCTGTTGCTGCAGGTCCTTCCCCCCGCGAGGAATAATTCACGGCTCCCAGTATCGCCATCCACACGTCGCCCTCCCCCCACCTCCTCCTTCCTTCCGTCCAGCAGCGGGAGCCAGTCCACCTCCCCTCCCGATGGACTCCTCCCCATCCCTACGGTCAGTGGAGGAGACCCCCCCGCCCGGAGGAGAGCAGGTCCGGCTACCGCCCGCACGAGCAGGAGTGGAGGCCTCCGGCCCACCTCCTGCAGGAGGACAGAAGAAGAGCGGCGCCTCCGCCCCTCCCCCGCTACCGCCCACGCTGGGCCGACGAGTCGGGCGGCCGCGACGGACCCGGGGACGAGTGGGCCAGGCCTGAAGCGAGACATCACCACAGACACACACGCAGAGAGAACGGATACGAACACTACCAGCCCTGATCCCAGAACAGCCTCAGCTGTTCAGTTTACTGACGTCACGGAGTGTCGACCTGCTGAAAGCACAAGTTCATTGTGAGTTGTTGATTTTTTTTTTGTCAGCGCGTCACTGCTGCTCTGCTGAGTATTTTTTATCAACAAACACCTGAAGGCCGGACGTCACCTGCCGCCTGCAGACAGAACTCAGGACACACTCCAGACGAACACGCAGCCTCTGATTGGCTCGCGCTCCCTCATCAAAGCACACAAACACGACGGAGGTTCATGCGAGTTCGTTGTTTGTTCTCTTCAGTACCGAGTCCTGTGTGTGTGTGTGTGTGTGTGTGTGTGTGTGTGTTCGGACTGAGCCGCCGTGGCAGAAGTTTGTCAGTTCAGATCTCCTCGTGCCTTGTTCACACTGACCTCCAGTCAGTCAGATGTTGATCCCAGTCTGCCGCGGAGAATAAAACGTTCATTTTTAAGGCAGGATTTGTCTCATTTTATTGGAGTGTTTTATATTTTCCAGTTTTACATTTGAAAAGAGAAAGTGTCGAGGAAACAGTCAAATTTTATTTAATATGTTTTTTATTTTATTAGTAATTAAAATGTCAGAACTACCATACAAAATTCATACGGAATCTATGGAGAAATGAAAAAGAGAATAAATAAAATATATTGAATAATTTAAAAAAATCTTACAAGTTTTTTTTTAAAAAATTTAGATACATTTTATATATTATTTTATAGTGTCAAAATAATTAGTATTATGAATGTGAAATGTACCTAATAATATGAACAGGTGAGTTTGTATTTGTTTTCGTCATGAAAAACATAAAGTTTGTACTTTAAATAAATGTCGTATTGATGTGTTTACATTTTAAACATTTCCATGTTTCATATTTATCATTCTGTATTGTACCGCTCTTATTTTGTCGGCCTTTATTTTGAAATCGGCGCGGACCAACCCAGCGTGTTCTCCGCGCTGCGGCCGACGCCGCGGTCACTGCGCATGCGCAGAAGCTTGTCACGACTCGGACGCTGCTGCTGCTGCTGCTGTTGCTGCAGGTGGAAACATGGCGATGAAGGCGCTCAGAGGGATGGTGAACGGGGCCATGAACGAGCTCTCCTCGGCCGTCAGCGGGAGCAGACCCGCGGCCGCCGCTCCGTCCTCCGCCGCCGCCTCCCGGGAGCATGTGATGGCCGTGAGTCGGGACTATATCTCCCAGCCGCGCCTCAGTGAGTGCCCGTGTGTGTGTGTGTGTGTGTGTGTGTGTGTGTGTGTTAACAGCATAGGCCGAGGTTCACAGGTGGATGTGTAACCTCTTCACCCCCCCACACACACACACACACACACCTGACACGGTCCTCAGACTCACCTGTCAGTGGTGACCTGCAGTGACGTCACTCATTTTCTCTGATTCGTCGCGTTTTGACTGCAACGGTCATATCGATTATTGATCTCATCGTCTTCTCCTGCAGCGGTTGTTGTCATGTCATATTTTTTTTTTAGTTTAATTGAAGATATTCTCCACATTTCCATTAAAACCTGCTTTTTATTTCCATTTTTAAAATTAAATTTAATTAAATTTAATTAAATTTTTTGTTTATATTTAGTCCATTCAGCCCTTTTTTTTTTTTTTGTCAGCTCACGCCGTGTTTGCACGCTTGTCAACACAAACGGTTTGTGTGCGTCCTCAGCCTACAGAACCGTGTCCGGAGTCAACGGGCCGCTGGTGATCCTGGATCAGGTGAAGGTAAGGACGGGGACGACCCGTTCTCCGGTTCTGAGCCGGAACACGCAGAGTTCCTCATCTCCGGTTCTCGCGACAGTTCCCCAGGTACGCGGAGATCGTCCACCTCACGCTGCCTGACGGCACCAGGAGGAGTGGACAGGTGCTGGAGGTCACCGGCTCCAAGGCTGTGGTGCAGGTACTCGCACTGTGTGTGTGTGTGTGTGTGTGTGTGTGTTGTTAAAAAACAACAACAACATTTAAAACCTTCTTACTTATGAGCTGGTTCCTCTGCAGGTGTTTGAGGGGACCGCAGGCATCGATGCTAAAAAGACCAGCTGTGAGTTTACGGGGGACATCCTGAGGACGCCCGTCTCTGAGGACATGCTGGGTAGGACACACTACGAAGTAAATGTGGTGACTGAAGCTTTTGCGTTCGATGAAAAACCTGCATGTGTGTGTGTGTGTGTGTGTGTGTGCAGGTCGTGTGTTTAATGGTTCCGGTAAACCCATCGACAAAGGACCAGCGGTCCTGGCTGAGGACTTCCTGGACATCATGGGTACGTCAGACTTTGAATCAGCGGCAAATAATCGATCATCTCGCCAACGCACTTCCTGTTTAATACGTCACCTGTGTGTGTGTGTGTGTGTGTGTGTCACAGGACAGCCCATCAACCCTCAGTGTCGTATCTACCCCGAGGAGATGATCCAGACCGGCATATCCGCCATCGACGGCATGAACAGCATCGCCCGGGGGCAGAAGATACCCATCTTCTCTGCTGCGGGGCTGCCGCACAATGAGGTACACGCAGGCAGACGCACACAGACGCACACACACTCTCATGCATGATGCAGATGTTGCTCTGGAGATCGTGAAGCCTCCTCCCTCCTCTCCTCAGATCGCGGCTCAGATCTGTCGGCAGGCCGGTCTGGTGAAGAAGTCCAAGGACGTGATGGACTACAGCGAGGACAACTTCGCCATCGTGTTTGCGGCCATGGGGGTGAGAGCTCCAGATGTTCCAAACGTTTGATCATGTGTGACGTTTTAACGTTAACGTGTCACGTGACGTCTTTTCTGTCCTGCCTCCAGGTAAACATGGAGACCGCCCGCTTCTTTAAGTCGGACTTCGAGGAGAACGGCTCCATGGACAACGTGTGCTTGTTCCTCAACCTGGCCAACGACCCCACGTACGACCCGACCTCCTCCAGATCTAACGAGCCGCGTCCCCGAGATGTTTGCGTCGTCACTTACAGACGTTAAACTCTCTTCTCCGCCGCAGCATCGAGCGGATCATCACGCCCCGTTTGGCGCTGACGTCGGCCGAGTATCTGGCCTATCAGTGCGAGAAGCACGTCCTCGTCATCCTCACCGACATGAGCTCGTACGCGGAGGCTCTCCGAGAGGTCGGCGCCTTTTATTCCTGAAGGGAAATTGGAAATCGGTTGTGCGTTCGCTCACCGAACTTTGTCCTCAGGTGTCTGCGGCCAGAGAGGAGGTGCCGGGCCGACGGGGCTTCCCCGGCTACATGTACACGGACCTGGCCACCATCTACGAGAGAGCCGGCAGGGTGGAGGGACGCAACGGCTCCATCACCCAGATCCCCATCCTCACCATGCCCAACGATGGTACATGCACACACACACACACACACACACACACACAGTAACAGTGACCGCGGTGTTGTCGTCACAGCGTGTGCTCGTGTCTCTCAGACATCACTCACCCCATTCCTGACCTGACTGGTTACATCACCGAGGGACAGATCTACGTGGACAGACAACTTCACAACAGACAGGTAACCAGGACGCCGTGAGATTCTGCGTGGAGGTCCGGTCCGGTCCGGTCCGTCGTCCGGACTCTGGTGATGTCAGGTTGTCGTCTTCCCCCCAACCCAGATTTATCCTCCCATCAACGTGTTGCCGTCGCTCTCTCGTCTGATGAAATCTGCCATTGGGGAGGGAATGACCCGCAGGGACCACTCAGATGTTTCCAACCAGCTTGTATGTCCACACACACACACACACACCTGCTTCATACTGCGCACAACGTCCCGCTCACAGAGTGTTTCGTGTGTGTGTGTGTGTGTGTGTGTGTGTGTAGTACGCATGTTATGCCATAGGGAAGGATGTCCAGGCCATGAAGGCGGTGGTGGGGGAGGAGGCTCTGACGGCTGATGATCTGCTCTACCTGGAGTTCCTCACCAAGTTTGAGAAAAACTTCATCTCCCAAGGTGCATTGCGGGGCTGCTGGGGCTCAGATCACTGACAGAAACAATGCGTCTGTTTTCATTGTGAAGAACTGACGAATCTTGAAGCAGCTTTATTGTGCGTCCGTGTCCAGGTGCCTACGAAAACAGGAGCGTGTTCGAGACTCTGGACGTCGGATGGCAGCTCATGAGGATCTTCCCCAAAGAGATGCTGAAGAGGATCCCCCAGAGCACCTTAGCCGAGTTCTACCCCCGGGAGGCCAAACACTAACCCCCGACCCGCCGCCGGTCCGTCCGCTCCAGTGAGACCCCGCTGCGTTACATACAGTGTAGTGTTGTGCCGTCACGTACGAGGTGATGCTGTAACCGTCATGACGCTCGTGACTCTCATGCTTCAGCGACCAGTGGGAGGGAGAAAGATGCTCAGAGGTGTTTACGGGTTTGCAGTGAGACTGGACAGGATGTGGAGAGAAGAGGAAGAGAATAATAGGATTGAATGTCGTGTAATTCATAACTTCCATAATCAGGTTTTAAGACCTCAGTCAACTCTGTCAACCCACAGTTGTCACAGTAAAGACTAAATAGTCCACTTTGCCTCCTTGGAGATTATTTAGATATGCTGAACATTAACAGTCTGTTAGTGTTTTAAGCAAACACTCTTGAAATCTGCTTTTACAAGTGTGTAATTAAATTTGCCAAAGTTGAAGGACACACACTAGATGAGTTTTGGTGGGAAACACTGTAAACACGGCCACACCTGATCATCTACACCTGTGTCACGCACAGGTTGTTAGACGCTCTTTAATATTTTCATAATTTCAGGTTGTTTGGGGTTATATGTGAACTGATCATGAGGACACTGTGAGATGCAAACAAAATGTCCGCCCATGTGTTGCTGTGAGATGTTAGTGTTTCTTTGGACGTTTCACTCTTTTATTCTGGTGCCAAAAGCTTGACGTGGTGATTGTTTACTTTGTGTGTTTCTTTGTTGTTTGTGTGACTTTTAAATTTCCTCGAAATATCTCAGAATTATATATTTCTGTTGGAACAAACGCGTGCATATTGACTGGATCTATATTTATCATCTTGCATGCGTCATCGCTGAATGTTTACTGTTGGTGCCTCAAATGTCACATGAAATAAAAGCTGCTGTCTCATTATTTTGATTTACTGTGTTTGATATCAGCATATGCTAATATAAAGCACTAATTATTATATGCAGCATCTCTAATAAATATTGATTAATTAACTAATTGATGGATTTCCACAAAGTATTGTAAATGAGATGTAAATAAAAAACTAACTTGAAGGCTGGGGAAGTTTTACATGTAGATACTTTACGTCTGCACATTTTTTTCTACTTATCATAGTCTAAATAACAGCTAATGTGTTATAAATAAAGTTTGTGGAAAAAAAAAACAAGTCTGAGCGCGGAGGAATATTATTCTTCCTTACGTATCGGACATTTTGGATTTTTATTTACTTCTCAAACGCAGCCATTTTGGGCGGGACGAGGTGAAGCTACTTCCGGCTTGCTTCCGGGTCGCGGCGAAGGCGGGAAAAGGGCGAAGTCAGATCCGGTGCGGGTTTGGTTTGTTTGGGAATGGCGCGTTTAGCGAAAGAGGAGCCGCAACTTCAACTTCCACAACTTTTTTAAGACCCCGAAGACGGACGTCAGATAACGTGAGTCCCATTTTTAAAAAAAAAAAACAACTTGTTTTACCTGACGAGTTTTCCTGCCGCAGCTTTCGTCGTGTATTTCACTCCTGTGCGTTGTGTTGTTGGTCTGAAATTGTGTTGTGTGAGTCTGCTGTTCAGAATTTGCTTTCGACGTTGTGGTTTTGGGATCTGTCAGTTAGTTAGCAGGATTAGACAAATGTTTAGACAAATGGACGTATTTTCAGGACGTTTTCATCGCGAACGTGCGTGAACGTGTCGGTGCAGTTCCGGGCGTGGCCAGAGAGTGGCGCTGTGGTTCTGCCTGAGTTTATCAGCGGAGCGATCTGTTGCCGAGCACTGTTGCTTCTTAAAGCAAGCATAAAATAAAAATAAAAAAGTGAAATAAAATAAAATAAAATGAAAAAAATGAAATAAAGTAAATGAATGAGATAAAATAAAGTAAAAATAATAAATAAAAATATGACTCACGTGATCCAGCAGTAAAATTAAAGTTGGGGGAATTTCACTCCACATTCAGTCATCGTGGTTGCTGCGTGTGTTTCACTGTTGAACTTAAATTAATGTGTTGAAGCTGCACAGAACTACATGATATACAGTCGTGATCTTTGTGAATGCAGCAGATTTATTGGGGGGGGTCACAATGCATCATGGGAACTGCAGTTCCAAAACTGATAATTCATGATTATCTGTCAAACAGAAGTAACACAGTGTGTGTGTGTGTGTGTGTGTGTGTGTGTGTGTGTGTGTGTGTGTGTGTATCCTGAACTTTAATTTCCAGAGTGGGTCGAGCTCCAAAACACATCCTCTCCTTGTTTACCCTCTCCTCTCCTCCCATCTCCTACCCTCTTCTCTTTTCATTCCTCTCCTCTTCTCTCCTCCTCTCCCCCTCTCTCTTTCCTCTCCTCCCTTTCCTCTTCTCTCTCCTCTCCCCTCTCTCCTTCCTCTCCTCCCTTTCCTCTTCTCTCCTCCTCTCCCCCTCTCTCCTTTCCTCTCCTCCCCTCCCCTCTCCCCCCCCCCTCCTCTCCTCCCCTTTCCTCTTCTCTCCTCCTCTCCCCCTCTCTCCTCCTCCTTCTCCTCCTCTTTCTTCTCCTCTCCTCTCCTCTCTCCTCCCTTCTCCTCCTCTTTCCTCTTCTCTCCTCTCCTCCCACCCCTCCCTTCTCCCCTCTTCTCGTCCTCTCTTTCCTCCCCTCTCCCCCTCTCTCTCCTCTCCTCCCTTCTCCTCCTCTTTTCTCTCCTCTCCTCCCATCCCCTCCCCTCTCTCCTGTCCTCCCCTCTCCTCCTCTTTTCTCTCCTCCCCTCCTTTCTCCTCTCCTCCCCTCCCCTCCAGTTGACATGAATGTGAATGGACGAGTGTGAGGCAGTGATGCTGATGGGTAGTGGCAGGTGTGTGGCATCTCTGTCTCTGTACACTGCTCTGATTGCTCACAGTGACTGGTCCTCTGCCACAGTGTCGCTGTGTGTGTGAGAGTGTGTGTGTGTGTGTGTGTGTGTGTGTGTGTGTGTGTGTGTGTGTGTGTGTGTGTGTGTGTGTGTGTGTGTGTGGACAGACACACTGCTGGAAGCTGTGTGTGCGACTGCTTGCAGCAGGCAGTCGGTCTTCAGCATCGCTGCAGGGCTCTCAAACTTTTCTTTGGTGCTTTGTTGTGCGCTCACAGGATTGTTGCACAAAGCTCCCTCACTGTCAAAACACACACGCATTGTTTTTTACGTGATTTTTTTATGTGTATGTGTTTTTTTTTTTAAAACAGTCATTTCTAATGCGTTTGTTAGCGGTGCGACCTCATGACACAAAGCACTGAGCGCTCAGAGCCGCGACGCTTATTCTTCGTGGGAATGAATCAAGGTTCAGGTGGAAGTGTGTGTGTGTGTGTGTGTGTGTGTTTTTGAAAAGTGATTTAATGCATCGGGCTGTACAACGCAAAGCGTCCGCGCTCGCTGGGTGCGCGGGCCCCCGTTAATCTCCGGCTTCTTGATAAATGTTCCTGGCTGTGGGTCAGGAACACAACCCCTGCTCTCTGCCAGCAGCGCATCTTTTATCCTCCCGGATTTCTCTGTGCGCCGCCAACATACGTTAACGTATTTTTATTTTTTATTATTTTTATCCCCCCCCCTTGCGTGCATTCATTTTTCTACCCCCCAAGCAGATCAAGGCCAGGAACCTTTAATTAGACGCAGACCAGCGCTATCTCATCCATTTTGTAATTCAGTATCACTCCTAATTATCTGTGGCATTATCATCCCAAAGGAGCTGTGTGTGTGTGTGTGTGTGTGTGTGTGTGTGTGTGTTTGTTTTGTAAGCCCCAGTTTAAATTTTCAGACCTCGGGAGCGAGCACACGTTGGACGGCTCTCTGCCCTCAAAAAAAGGGCTGTCTGGTGTTTAAGGTGTAGGTGAGAGTCACAGAGTGTGTGTCTGTCTGTGTGTGTGTGTGTGTGTGTGTGTGTTTGCGCGTTGCGTCAATGAGCAGACAAAAGGGTAGACGAGCGCACGCCGCCTGCACACGACCAGAATTATTCATGAGCTGTCACATTGTGTCACGCAACACACAAATAATGGAAGTAACAATGTTAAAATACTCGCGCGTGGTCGCACACGTTAACGTCCGTGCACACACACACGCACACACATGCACAAGCAATAGTCTGCTTTGGTAATGTATCACAACAAATGACCTGATAACATCCATCTGTCTGTTCTGCAAACTTTATTTGCATGATCGATTCTGATTTGACGATTAGTTTCTCCATCGATCGATCGATCGATTTGTAAAATATCGGTTGTTCGGTTCTCGTCCCAGAACCTTTTCCAGACGCCTCCGGACCCGACTCGCCTTTCTGTCCTGACTCCTGGAGAAGCTGGGCCGCTCTGTTTGGCCACACTAAATCTAATCTGAGTGGATTAAAAAAAAAAAAAAAGGCGGCTTGAGTCATTTCATGTGGAAGATTTAAAAAAAACAACATAATTTCTCACGATTTATTATTGTTTTATGATTCTGAATTAAACTGCATTAATTAAATTTAATGATGAGGCTTCCCATCATTGGGGTGTGTTATGACTCCTCCACCTCCTCCGGCTCCTCCAACTCCTCTGTCTGACTCTCACTTTGTATCATCCACTATTTATTAATTAGATTTTTTGTGTGTTATCGTTCCTCCCGTCCCGTCTCGCCTCTCTCCTCCTTTCCTCTCCTCTTCTCCCCTCTTCCTCCTCTCCTGTCCTCTTCTCCTCTCCTCCCCTCTCATCTCCTCTCCTCTTTTCCTCTCTCTCCC
>JAFBJZ010000609.1:450000-452500 GCA_016785225.1 Psettodes erumei | reverse complement strand
CCGCGTCTCTCAACGCATGTCTCGTCCGGTGATCGATGACCACGTCGGATCAATGAGCCGCCGTTTAATCATCATCTGCGCCGTTCCTGTAATGACGCTTCGGGGAGGGGAGAGACCTCGCGGTCGTGGAGGAGTCCACGCCGAGGCCCCCCCGGTCAGACGGAGAGGGCGGTGACGCTCGATCAATGACAAGCGACTGGTTTTATTGATCGTTCGGGCCGATGAAGAGGAGGGGGGGGGTAAACGAACTTTGACAGCTCGGCGAAAGAAGGGGGGGGGGTTGAGTCCCGCAGACGTAGATGGAGGGAAACGGGCGCGAGCCGAGCCGACGGGCCGAGGCAGAGAGCATGCTGGGAGCCGCGCGGACGGCGCTCCGTCGACGCGCTAATTTGCCTGTCAAAGCAAATCCGTCGGCTAATTACAGAGCGAGGCAACAGGTGCGACGGCTAAACGAAACACAACCCGCTGTGTAGCCCCGCCCCCCTGAACGCGGGCCCGACGGAACCGACTGGTACCTGATCGAGGTTCTCGGGGCGTTCCTCTGACATCACCGCGAAGCTGCAGCGCACCGAGTTGGTTCGGATTTGATCCAGTTCTTAGACGCACAGGTCCATCGACCCCCACACACACACACACACACACACACACACACACACACACACACACACACACACACACACACACACACACACACACCCGCCGTCGGCGCCAGGTGAGGCGGCGCTCCCGTGCCGGGACGACTCGAGCCGGAGGAGGGAGTTTAAATCTGGTCGACTTTCCAGTCTCCTGCCTCCAGGCAGCCGGTGTCTGATTTGACTGCTCTATTTCTGGCTCTCAGCGTTCAAGGACACTGTGTGTGTGTGTGTGTGTGTGTGTGTGTGTGTGTGTGTGTGTGTGTGTGTGTGTGTGTGTGTGTCACACAGACTCAGACAGAGTTTGAAAAACAGCGAGGGGAGGGGGGGGGGGGGGCAGCACCGGTGGCGCTCCACTTCATTTAAAGTCTCGTACTTTCCTGGAATATTTCCCCCGTGTTTTTCCCGGGGAAATTTTCCCGCCGTTCGGCCGGAAAATCTGTGGGAAAATTTGACGGGGAGAGGAAGGAAGAAGGGGCGGAAAGACGCGGGACGCCGGCATCCGCTTCATTTCATTAATGTCCCAGTACTACTACCAGTATTTTCGGGTAATACTGCGTTGTACTTCATTGTGTGTGTGTGCGTGTGTTGCAGCTGTTGCAACAGTTATGGGGGGGTTTCAGGATCGATTTAATTGATCACAAATTGATTCGGCCAGACGAGCGCAGAGTCGACCCAGTGCTAAGTTGTGCTGGAGTTGTTGCGTGGCGTCACAGGGTTTGTGGGTCTTTGTGCGCTCGCTGAGGGAATCCAAGAGATGGCGGCTGCTCCTCTGGATTGTGTGTTTATGACATTCACCTGGAGCAGGTTTGCCGGGGACGAAGGTCTCAACCCGCTGGAAGGGAGGAGGAGGAGGAGGAGGAGGAGGAGGAGGTGAAGGAGGAGGAGTGTCGAGGTTTTCACAGGTTTCAACACAACTTCTTTTGTTCCACGCTGGTGTTTACGCGTTCTTCTCGGGGCAACATAAATCTTTATCGAAGGGATTATAATTAAAGTGATGACACTGAAGCAGGTGCCCCCCCAACCCAACGGGCCGACGTGATTGGCTGAGGTGCCCGGAGCGCAGACAAATTAACTTTCTGCTCTGTCTGCGGGACCCGGCCTCATTAACAGTAAATATTATGTTTGCATCAGATGTGGGCCGGTGGCCAACCCCCCCCCCACACACACACACACACACACACACACACTCTCACACACACACACACACACACACACACACACAGGAGCAGGAATTCATTCCAGTTAAACTACACCGGCGCCGCCGTGAATCACCAGGCATTTATCTTTTTAATTCGAAGATGAATTACCTCCGGTCGTCGGCGCGAACCCCTCGTTACCGTCAAATAAACCAATCAGTGGCGACGATTAATGGGTCGCCGCGGCCCGGTTCTCATCGAGGGGAAGAACCGCTCGTTTGCTCCCAGTCGTAACTTTTGGAAGCCGACGGCGAGGATCCGGGGGTTCGGAGCGGGAAGCGGGACGGCTGCGGGTTCTTTAACTGTTTAACCTCGTTAGCATGCAGCTCAGACGGGCCGGGCCCGTTGTGAGGATTTCACATCCGCCTGGCGGAACCGGTCCGGTATCTGCATAAAGAGAAAGGGCCTTATCTGAGGAGGAGGAGGAGGAGGAGGAGGAGGAGGAGGAGGAGGAGGAGGAGGAGGTGGGAGGAGATGATTAAACCAGCGTGCAGAGATGGAGACAGATACAGGTGATGCGGGCGGTGTTTGTGCGTTTCATGATCAGCTTCCTGTAACACACATGCTCACACACACACACACACACACACACACACACACACACACACACACACACACACACACACAGACTTAAATAACCTCTGATTGTCTGCTCTTGGAAGAAAAACG
>JAFBJZ010000609.1:407500-440000 GCA_016785225.1 Psettodes erumei | reverse complement strand
CCTTCTGAATAAGACTTTTTTTTTCCCCCCGGACCGTCATCCGGCTCCACGCTCCGTCGTACGGAGCAACAGGAGTCGGCGCCGATCCGATAGCATCTCCCCAGACAGAACCGTTGGAGATAAGCGGAGCGGGCGGGAGGATAAGAACTCGCGCCAGATTAAAATTAAACAGGAGAGTAATAGATCAGAGCGTGACGGCGAGGAGAGCGGCTGGATTATCGGCAGAGAAGAAGAGGGAGCGAGTCGGGCGCCGCTCAGCTCGCGATCAAACTGACGGGACGCGTTTCCCCTCGGAGGAGCGCGACGCCGCCAGACGGAGGCGGAGGGAAGCTCGATAAGGATGGATGGAGGACGGGACGGGTCCAGAGCGGAACCTGGTACCTGCTGGACCCGTGCGCGACGCCGTCAGTTGCCGATAAAGAAAAAAACTTTATCGTTCCCGTCGCAGTTTCCTGCAAAACACGGTTGCGCTTTAGTTGTATCGACGTGTTGTCGATGCAGCGAGACGCCGCGAGGTCGGGTTTCTCCGTTTGGAAGTTTGTCGGTGGTCCAGTTTCCCGGGTCAGAACCTCAGTCCGGATGCGAGCGGCGGCGGCGGCGGTCACGTTAGCGACCGTTAGCATGCTAACGCGCTAAAGCTGGCGAACATCAGCCTGTTAGCGCTGGCATCTTTTAATGCTCCTCCGTGTGACGCACTTCCATTTATCTCCGTGTTATACAAATAAACCGGGCTGTGTGTGTGTGTGTGTGTGTGTGTGTGTGTGTGTGTGAGAGAGTGTGTGTGTGTGTGTGTGTGTGTGTGTGTGACAGAGGAAAGAGGGAAGTCAAAGGGAGGGGAGAGAGGAAGACTTCCAGTGAGCAGATGAATGATCCTGCATTTCTTATCACATTCTTGCACATGGTGTGCACATATGTGTGTGTGTCTGTTTGTGTTTGTGTGTGTGTGTGTGTGTGTGTGTGGGTGCGTGCTCCGGCTTGCCTAATTCTCTGTAAATCAGCCCCCCCCTTGCCGCTGTCACACACACACACACACACACACACACACACACACACACACTCTCCCTCGCCTGTCGCTTTCCCACAGACCGATCTTGTTGTGTATTCACGGCGTATTGAATTGCCGTTGTGCGTTGTGTTAATGTTGCTGACAAATTACAACATGTAAATGGTGTCTGTGCGAGCGGCGGTCCCTTGGCAGCGGGATAATGGAGGAGCGATTCAGCCGTTTATTGAATATTTTTCACAGGACCGAGGCCCCGGAGGCGAGCTGTCCCCTCTCCTGTCATGGCTGTTGTGTAAAGGCAGCGGAGGAATCTGTGCGTGTCTGTGTGTGTGTGTGTGTGTGTGTGTGTTACTGCCGGAGGTAAAGGACGTGTCCTTTCTGGAAGCGGCCGCGTCTTATTTCGCAGCGGGTCCGGCAGTATTGATCCGTGCCGGGGACCGCAGGCAAGCGGCTCTGCACGAAAGACACTGGGAAAAACACAAAGCGAGCACGAGTCGCACAACAAAACAACAAAACACAAAAGATGTCCCCCTCCTGTTTGTCCGGCGGCGTCTTCATCATAACCGTCTGAGCGCGCCTTTGTACATTTGAATAAACTTCTAAAAAGCCACGTGCTGCCGTGCCAACACACGACCCGCTGTGTGTGTGTGTGTGTGTGTGTGTGTGTGTGTGTGTGTGTGTGTGTGTGTGTGTGTGTGTGTGTGTGTGTGTGCGTTTGTGTGTGTCTCTGCTCGGTCAACAGGAACACATAATGGTGGCATTATGATCATCCTGCTCAGCCTCCCTTTGTGCAACCGCAGCGCAGGGGATTCTGCACACGCCTGTGCAGACGTGCGTGTGCGTGAATCCAAACACACGCACAGGCAGACACACACACACACACACACACACACACACACACACACACACACACACACACACACACACACACACTCTCCCCTTGACTGGACCACTCTTCAGGTGTGGCTCCCCACCCGCGCAGACTGGTCTGAGCATCACTAACAGATTGTGTTGTTTGATGAGTGTGTGTGTGTGTGTGTGTGCGTGTGAATCACACATAACTCGAGGCTCTTCGCAGATGAAGGTCAGGACCGCGCGGTTCTGGTTCTGGTTCTGAATTAATTCAGAACCACGTTCCCTCCACCGGGTTCTGCATGGATCTGGATCCCGACACACCCAGGACGTCCGGGGGGAACCGAGCGGTCCGGTTTCAGCCGGTCGGGTCGTTGTGGTTCACCTTCAGGATTTTTGCGATCTGGATTCGGTTCTGGGGTCCGGTCCTCCTGGGGTTCTGATCCTCCTCTTTCTCCTCCATGACACGCTCGCTCCTCCTCCTTCTTCCTCTTCTTGTTCTCCTCCTCCTCCTCCTCCTCCTCCTTCTTCTTCTTCACCTGTGTGTTTATCTGCAGCCTGCAGATTTGTCGACCCCCACACACACACACACACACACACACACACAGACACACAGACACACACATACAGCCCCCCCCCTCAGGATTCTCTTCTTCGCTCATTTCATCAGAGGGAAAACGTCTCTTCTCTCTCTCCATGGTAACGCCGGCTGTTTTCATCAGGTTGAATTTCATTACGCTGTTTGTGCATCTTAATAAGCCCTGTATCTGTGTGTGTGTGTGTGCGTGTGCGCGCACAACAGTCACGTCGTGTGACGTCCGTACATCCGTATGTGTGCAATTACCACTTGTGTGTGTGTGTGCGTGCGTGTGCGTGCGTTGGAGATGAAAAGGGTCAGCGTTCTTTTGAAGTCAGAATTTCTCCATCAACTAAGAAAGAGAGCTGGGAGCGAGGGATGAGAACGAACAGAGAAGGAGGAGGAGGAGGAGGAGGAGGAGGAAGAGGAGGACAGAGGAGCGTCAAAGTGTAAAAACAACAAAAAAAAAAAAAAGCAACTTTCAGGCAGAGAGGAGAGGAAACGAGCCGAGGAGACGAACAGGAAGCGTTTTATTCGTCTCGCTCTTCTTCTCTGCTCTGAAACGGTAGCTGCCAGCGTTGGCTACCGTTACAGAGCAGAGAAGAAGAATCGATCTGCGGCTATCTGATCGCCGCTTCGACTCGCGTGGCACCCGATCCAGCACCTCAGGTTCTGCTGATACCAGTATCGGCATCAGAACCGCTCTGGACCCCGCGGGGCCCCCGGAGGATGTTCCTGAGCGTGCTGATGCTGCAGTCCTGCCTGTGTGTGTGTGTGTGTGTGTGTGTGTGTGTGTGTGTGTTCACCGTCAGTGAACGGAGCTTCACGGAGCGTGAGAAAAGGCCAATTACAAGTCCGCCGACGAAAAGGTCGTCGCTCCCGTTACGCATTAAAATGCGTGTGGCGTCGGAACCGGAACCGCCCGCCCCGCGACCTGCCAGGCCCGACGGTGACCCGCTGGAGCCAAAACACAACCAGCGGTTGTTTTTAAATTTGCATTTTCTTTTAATTATTCTCTTGATGAATTGGTTTTGGTCCAAAAAATATTTGATTTGAGAAGTTTTTAAAATTAAATTATAAAATAAAAACTCTGTCTCGTGTGTGTCAGAACCAGTGTGTGTGTGTGTGTGTGTGAGTGAGTGTGTGCGTTGTGGTAACACTCCTGTACGGCATTGTGAGGCAAAGAAGAAGAAGAAGAAAAAAAACAGCTTGTGTGTACAGAATGTGCGTTTCGGGTATTAGTCCTCGGAGACGCCGGGTCAGAGGCAACATTCATCTCTCAGCCATTTTCTTTTTCTGCTGAGCCCGTGACATCTTAAACACACACACACACACACACACACATATAATATACACACACACACACACACACACACACACACACAGATGTACGAGGCTTTACCTTACACTCACTGAAATCCTCACTGAGTTGTGTTGATACCCGTTGGGGGGAAAAATGCGGAAAGATATCAACAACAAAAAAAACCCACTTTCATTCACATCCTGGTCTTTTCAGAACGCTGGGGGGGCTGATCCTGAACCAGCGTAGCTCCTGCTAAGCTAAGCTAAGCTAAAGCTAAGCTAAAGCAGCTCCCAATGAGAATGAACGAGCAAAAATGTTGAGACGTGGCTCCGGGGTCATCGGGAGATTTGTGGCTTCAGTGAAACGAGACGACAGCGGAGGAAAACTGAAGAAATATTTCTGTGTGGTGTTTTTGTTTTATTTATTTATTTATTTATTTTTGCAGCTTTGCAGGACGAAGTCACAGCGTTTCCAACGCCGTTTCCCAGACAGCGAGAATCTCAAATCTCCAGCCTGAAAACTGGAGCTTTTTACGAACCGATCAGCTGAATGTCGGGGATGTTAAAGTCCCGTTTTCTCCCGCTGATCATCAGGATTCACCTCCGAAAGCAGAAGTGTAGTATAAGTGTAGTGTAGCAGTAGTGTGTGTGTGTGTGTGTGTGTGTGTGTGTGTGTGTGTGTGCGTGCTAACGATGGGCAAACAGCTGAGCTTATTGAGCAGTTTATGCTGACCATCTGCAGAGAGGCACCCTGGGAAATTAAGTAAGCAAACACCGTTAATTAGCGGAAGACGAACACGCGGACGTCCTCTGTCACACACACACACACACAAAAAACTGTCTCCGTGTATTATTTGCAGTACTTGTACACGCAACCTGCCCGTGAACCCTTGAGTCGTCGTCGCAGCATCAGCGCGACCTTTTGAGTTCAACTCCGAAAGCTAAAAAACACGAAAAAGAGTTTTAGTGACTTCGACTTTTGTTTTTCATCTGTAGCCTCTGGCTCACTGCAGTTAAGACGCCCGGCGAGAGCGAAATATAGACTCCGAAACAGAAAGGCCGAGACTCCTGCCAGCACGGAGCCGCGGTCGTCATCGAAAGGGTTTCGCCGCGAAAAACGCCGCGTGGTAAATGCCGCATAATCTCACGCGAAGCGAAGTAGGTTGCTCCGACGGCGGCGGGCTGGAAAAAGAACAGAGCTCCGCTCCCTGTCTGAGGAGGGAGGGGGGCGGCGGTCCGGGGAGACCGGTGAGCGGAGGCGGGATGTAATTGGCCGACCTCTGATAGAGAACGCGTGACCCGAGAACGGGTCTTCGGCGGGACCCACTTCTCCCCGCGGCCTCGTTGCGTTCGGCTCGCTAAAGTCTGCCGCCGCCCGGAAGCAGCGGGGGCTCGTGCAGTGGGCGGAAATGTTGAACTGTGCCTTTATGCCTGCTGACGTTTCACAGGCTGTTAGTGTGTGTGTGTGTGTGTGTGTGCGCCACATTTGCCGACTGGTTGTGTCGGTGGAAAAACACGGCGACGTGATAATCGCTGTGAAATTAAACTCCAAACTGCGTTAAAGAGTCCCGACCCGCTGTCGCCAGCGCCTCTCTTCAGACGGCCGCCGCGGATCCGTCGGCGCGATCTCAACCGGATCACGCCGGCGCCGGATTAGCGTATCCACCGCCGCACCCGCCGTCCCGCTAAATGCTCGCAGCGCCTCGAGTGAATCCCGCCGAAGGCTGCTGCGGGAACGAACGTGACGCCACTGTTCCTGAAATAGGCCACAACCAGAGCGGTGATGCAGCATGTTGTTGCCCCGAGGATGCAGAGGGGAGGCGGGTGGGGGTGGGGGTGGTGGTTTAAAAGCCCTCGCCAGGGGTGGATTTTGGTGCAACGCCCCCCCCACCTTGTGTAAATGTCCCGTGCTCATTTTAGCTGCTAATCTCAGCAGCAGGAAGAACATTAGCACGTTAGCTTCATGGTTAGCCGCCGCCCGCCTGTCCTGTTGTCGTACACCTGTCGCCGTGGCGCCACGGCACATGAAACTTTCAGTGTTTACCTGTCACCTCCGGGTCAGACCGCCGCTGAAGCTGCGGGCGTAAATCAAACTTTTATGTCCGCTGCGCCGCTCGCTTCGTTACTGAAATCCACGACCCGCCCCTCGACGAGCACGGATGTTGAATTTCAACTTGTTCGTGGCAACAAACGAGTTTCCAGCCTCCTGGTAATTAAGTTTCTCCAAACAAGTTTGTACATTTTTTTTTTTTTTGTAGAACGTAAACAACAGAAACCCGGTGAAGTTGTAAGGAAACCCCCCCCCCCCGCCCCACGCCGCGGCAGATGGCGCCCGGTTGAAGCGGCGTCTCGCTCAGAAACGCCCGAACATGTGGAGCAACATCTGGAAGGGAGAAGGCCGCTTGATGGGGCTTCGCCAAAACGGACGTGAAAAACGTGGAAGTCGTCGAACGCCGACTCGCGCCCGCTCGCTTTTCTTTCCCTCCCTCCTCCTCTCAGTTACCGCAGATTTATCACCATAACACAACGCCGGCCCTCCTCTTCCTCCTCTCTGTTTAAACACACACACACACACACACACACACACACACCTGTCCTGGAGCCGTCCTTGATGCGGCGAAGAGGAAGATGAGAAACAAAAGGAGGGAGGAATGAAAGAGGAGCATTCATCCGCTCGCTAATAATCGCAGCCTCAGCCCCCGCAAACTTTTCTTCTTCGTCCGAGTAACGATCGCAGCCAGCGGAGTGTGTGTCTGTATTGATGTGTGTGTGTGTGTGTGTGTGTGTGTGTGTGTGTGTGTGTGTGTGTGTGAGTGGGGGGGTTGGATGTGTTGTGCTCACAGCTCTGATCAATGACCGGCTGAGGTGGAAGCAACTCGCAACCTTTGAGCAATCACAGGACACGTACAGTAGAAACCAACTGGATCTAACCTGCCCCCCCCCCCACAGTGAATAAATTGAATGAGTGGATTAAATCTGGTTCCTCCTAATCCCTGCACGTATGTAAACAGCCCTGAGAAGCGTCGCACCTGCCTGATCTGCCGCCCTCGCACGTCTCCTGCAAGATTTTTTTTTTCCAGCGTAGCTTTCCGAAAACCACGGCGACGCTATCGCACATGCCCCCCCCCCCCAACCTATTATAGATTAAGGGACACGCACACACACACGGAGGCAGATTACACCGGCAGCATCACCTGTAACCCCACCTGTACCGTTCCTCGGATCTCCCGCACAGATCACGGGGCCGAGCTCGGGGTGCTGGTAGATAATAGGTCGGGTTTTCCTGGGCCCCGTGGGGGTCTCATCCGCCGGTCACACGGCGCACACGCAACGACACGTTATGAGAGCGCTCTGCTCTTTAATCACGTTTAATCATTTAGTGTCTTTGGCAGTGATTTAATATTTCAGTTTATTTCCAGTCGCTCTGTTGCTTCACTCATCAAACTTTCAATTTAATTTAATTTAATTTAATTTAATTTAATTTAATTTAATAGTTTTTTATTATTTATTTTATTTTATTCAGTTTTTAAAAAAAATATTTTTCCACAGTTTTTTAAATTATTTATTTTTTATATTATAACTTTTTGGTGGACAGTTTTGGTAAGTTCTACTGTATTCTATTTAGTTTTATTCCAGACTGAACATCAGGTGTAGGTTTGTTTTTGACATGTCACCTGAGGAACGTGTCGCCGTGGCGACCGGTAGAACCGGGTCGGTTGGTTCTGACTGACGTTGGAGTGAGGTTCTGGTCCTTCTGGATCAGATTGAGGCTCTTTGGTCTTCTGGGGTAAATGTCGCGTTCGCTGGCGTGTCCGAGGCCTGACGCACACGCACACGCGACAACAAAAAAAAAAACGCACTTCTCTTTCCATGCACCTTTTATCATATTTTATATTTCTGAGGTTATTTTTAGGTCGCTGCCCCCCCCCCCAACACATTTTCCCACCGGGCGCGGTGAAAACGCTCTGTGGGTAATGTCACTCTCATCATACACTCACATTTATTTATTTATTTTTTTTATAGATGTATAAGTGACGACCGTCCTCGCGTCGCCTCCGGTGCGATGAGTGATGGAAGTGTGTGTGTGTGTGTGTGTGTGTGTGTGTGTCAGTCACCGCGACTCTCATGATTGCTGCTGACATCTTGAGAGTACTTCCACAGCCCTGTCTGTGTGTGTGTGTGTGTGTGTGTGTTCGGTGTGTACCCCCTCGCTCTTACGATTCCTGTGTGCGTTTGATTTCCTCATCTGCGCTCCGGCTCCTCCGCCTCGTGTTTAGGGAAGATTTCCGCCTCCCGCCGAGCTGCTATTTCCAACCTTTTAATCCCCTGCGCCACCTCTCACTTCCTCCCTCTCGATTTCACAGTGTCAGCAGCAGACACGTGCCGCCGCCGCGGCGCCGCGCTAACTCGCGGCCCACGTTGCCGTCGGCGCGGAGTCTGACGTCACGCGACCACGTGAACTTGTTTTTTTTTTGCGGTCACTTTTCTGACGCCGGTCTCACTGGAAGCCGTGTGATGCGCTCGTTTTGGGTTGCCAGGTTGTGGAAATCCCCTCCTCCGGAGCCACGCTCCGGGCCGCTGAACTTCTGGCGACGCTGCGGCGGTTTGTGTTAATAAATCAGCAGGACGGATTCTCGCGGTAATCCATCAGATTTGCTGCTGTAATCTTAAATAAGCAGTTTATTGAATGGAGTTTGGTCCCGGTCGTCCGGCGGCGGCGGCGGAGGAGGTTTGAACCCGCGGTGCTTCTGTCAGACATGACGGATGCGTGCGTTGCCGACGCACCGCGGGAGATCGGGGGGGACGGTGTCGCTGCAACCTGAAGTCGGTTCCGAGAGAACAAACGTGATCCGGTTCCTCGCGGAACTTTCTTCCCTAGATCTTTAATCTAATGGAGCTGGTTTCCTGCGTCACGTGTGTCATCACATGGAGAACGTACCTTCTCACGCGTCTATATTTAGAGGAGTTCGTGCGGGTTCCGTCGGGTTCTCTTTGTTTTTGTTGTTTGATTGACACATCAGGCCGCGCGGAACAGAGACGAGCGAGAACAAAACGAAAACCGCCGGACTGAGATTTAATGAGGCAGAAGCTCTCTCTCCTTTTTAATCCTTTCTATGCCCCTGCCCTCCCTTTGTTGTTTCATAATTACCCCCCCCTTATATATACACACACACACACACACACACACACACACACACACACACACACACACCTGTCCTACCAAACCCCATTCGAAATTCTCGCCGTTTTCGTGGCGTTCTCCTGTTTGGTTCCCGCACGTCTGACGTGTGAGAGAGTCGTCACATATTTTTAGCTTCAGCGCTTTTCCAAAAATACAAATTAAAAAATAATAAACGCTAGCGAGGACGGGCATCCCGCGGGAGACGGGGCTCGGTTAGTTTAAATGATTTCGGAGGGCCCCTGTGATGCGAGCGCGCACACACACACACACACACACACACACACACAGACGCACAAACAAACAGGATTAAGCGTGTGAAAGCTAACGGCTAGGGGCCGGGCCGGGGACTCGGCGGGTGAGTCAGACGACGGCCACTCTCTTTTCACACGAGTTTAAACTTCATTATTCTGTTTGGAGCCGGTGTGTGTGTGTGTGTGTGTGTGTGTGTGTGTGTGTGTGTGTGTCGGCCCTCGTTAGCCGCGGCCTGCACTTCCTCCCCCGCGGCCTCGCTCGCCCATCCTCATCTGGTGGCTGATTACGCCCCCCACCCCCACCGCGGGTCCCGCGTCCTGATGGAAACTAGCGGGAGCGGTAACGCTGTCGCTGCGAGCCCAGCTGACATTAATCATTACAGTAAATGTCCCACACAGTTAGACGCCTAACCTGCTGCAGGAGGAGTGTGTGTGTGTGTGTGTGTGTGTGTGTGTGTGTGTGTGTGTGTTGGATGGAAAGAGGTCTCTGTCCTGCTGTTAGCGCAGACGGTCTGAACTCGACCCGACTCCACAGATGAAACGATTTGCTTTTCCACAGAAAATGACTTCAAACTGCAGACGACGGAGTGCGCGAGAAAATGAGAGGTACTCGCCGTGCCCCCCTTCAACCAACCCCCTGCAGCACCTGACCCCCCCCCCCCACCCCACCCCATCACCTGCCACCCACATCTTCTTCTGGATTCATTTCCAGTTTACTTTCCCGTGAATGAAATGTAGGAATGTTAAGTGTGTTAGATTTCCCATGGGGGGGTGGGGGTGGGTGGAGGGGTACAAAGCGCCATTTCACAGAACCCCCCGACCCCCGACCCCCTCCCCCACTATCGGGACGATTAGGGCGAAGCGATGCCGACACCGCCGTGTGAAATAAAAGACGCACACCTACACCCACCTTGTTCTTGCTCTTTTTTTTTTTTTTTTTTAATTCAATCATCCTTTTGACGCCCGCTCGTCTAAAAAAAAAAAAAAAACGTTCCCGTGATTCCTCGCTAATCTGCCCCCCCTGCGTGAGTCACGGGCGTTTAATCGACTCCGTGGCTCACCTTCGTTGGCAGTCGGCGTCTTCCTCTCCCCGGCTCTCGCTCTCTCGCTTATTTTAATAATAAAAATCAAATGAAAAGGTCGGAGGTCACGTTTTAAAAAGCCTCTCGCTCGCTTAGCGCCCTGGGGTGAGAGTGCCCCGCCCCCCCCCGACGCACCCGTTGCTTTAAGGTCTCATTACGACTCGCTGTCTGAAAGCCCCGTAAACAGAAGCGTCAGGCGTTTCGTGCCCCGGATTTCGCCTCTCAGGCACCGCAAGCCGCCGAAGGTTACGCCTGCAGGTGTGACTCGGAGGAGGCTGTAAAAATACTTCAAACTCCTCTCTTAGTTTTTCCAGTTAAAAAAAAAAAAAAAAAGTTGTAATAATAACCGACTGCTCAAAAAAATAAATGACATTAACAGAAACACAACAGCAGCTTGTGTACAAACCTGCCAGTAGATTGCGGACGACACGGGTCATAAAACCAGACTGACCTCCATCGAACCGCCGACTTTATTTTTCTGAAAACTCCACTGAACAGTTTTTAAATTTTTTTTTCTTTTTTCTGGCCAACAAACAACAAACTCTCACAGCAATAATCGAAAAAGAAAAAGTACAGGAGCCACTTAAACCTCTCGGGTTCACCCACCGACCCCGGATCATTTGAAAACGACCCATTTGCGGCTTCGTGACCACCAGCGCTCTGCGTTCCCGTCTTTGACCTCGTATCCTCGCATTCCTGAGGGGAACGTTAACCGTAAACGACACGTTCAGCGACTGTTGGTACAGATGTTAACTTTTATTTAGATCTCCAGACACATATTTCAGTTACAGCGCCGTAGCTCCGTTAAAATTTTTTACAAATATATCAGCAAATTTACAACCTGGCCTTCACCTCTCGCCTCCACCCGTCTTTTTTCGTTTCGCCCCAGATGTGGTGATGAACAGAGTGGATAGAGATAAAACTCCAACCTGCCAATTTTTCTTTATTAAGTTGTGAGTTTTGGGTTCTAATCAGAAACGCTCGTTAAAAGTAAATGGAATGGTTTCTGCTTTGGCACGAGTTCGCTTGCGGCATCCCACAGGGATCCATTGTCGGGCCCCTTTTATTCACATATACACAAATAACTGCTCTTTGTTTTGCTGATGATACAAGTTTGTTTTTTTTATGTCACATAAGAAACACATCATGGTTTAATTTAAATAAACTGTATGAGTGTCAGTAAACCTGATTTCATTGTGTTTACCGTCAGTTATTTTTAAAATCTGTTTCTGGTTTTTCACATTTCTGCGAATAAATCAAAATAAATGTATCCTGATGATGGCAGTGAAGGAAAATCTGGGTTCCCCCTCTGGAGAACATGAATGTCAATTGATCAGAAGTGAAATTTTCCGTGAAAGCGGTTCTACCTGGAGAGCTCAGAGGGCAGACAAACTAATTAGGGTTCACCCTCTGGAGATCGTGAATGGAAACGTCAGTTCAATCCCATTTCCCGGCCGCTGGCGGGGCAGCGACCGTAGTTTTCCCCTCAGTAAAGTAAGGCCACGCCGTCGTCACGCCAACCGATCCCTCCTTCTCTTCCAGCCGACGGAGGATGGGAGGCGGCGACCCCGACCTTTGACCTGGCAGCCATCTAACAGCACAACCTTTTTTTTTGTTCACGCTCCTTCATCCCACCCCCTGCTGGCTTCTAGGAAACATAGAAAATACCCCACAGAGTGGCCAGAGGTAAAGTACACACTGAAGAAGAACCCCCCCCCACCACCCACACACACACACACACACACACACACACACACAGTTTAAACACATTTACAGAAGCGTCAGTACTTGAACGTAATAAGCAGCTAACCAGCAAACTGGATTCCTGCGGCGTTCCCGCGGATCAGGCGGGAACACTTTCGCTGTGAATGGGCGGGAAAACCGCTCGCTGGGCTTCACACCGTTCACGCGGTGAACGGAGAAGATTTGCTGCGTCACGTTTTCAGATGCGTTCGCCGTCGTCCACGAGGAGGCGAGACGGAGCGCGGCTTAAACGTCAACACGAAGCGCTCGGTAACTGACGCACGGGTTCATGGATCAGGTGCTTAAAAGATTCAGAACCTCACACACACACACACACACACTCACACAACTATACAGTAACAGTATGTGAAATATACACTCTCCACTGCGTTGGATTTTTTTTTGTACATATTTCACATCAAATTTAGTTTTTTTTTACAACTTTTTTAACAGAACAGTCGACGACGAAAATTAAGATAAAGACCCGCAAAAAAACCTGAAACAAAACAGGAAAAAAAAAAAAGCACACACCGGTGTACAGCATGAGTGTTTGTGTCCACGATGGGGACCCTGTTTGCCCGCTAACGAGGTCTAAGGGGGGGTTTGTGTGTCTGTGTGTGCGTGCGTTGTGTCGTATGGATTTGTTGCCACAGCGCGGGTCCAGCAGGAGTGATAAATTGAGCTGACAAACACTGTGGACGGTTCTGTCCCATCTGCCCAGAGCACAAACCCCCGTCCTCACACTGCTGACTTGAAGACTTGTTGTCCAAGTGTGTGTGTGTGTGTGTGTGTGTGTGTGTGTGTGGATGTGTGTGTGTGTGTGTTTGTGCTCGAGCCAAACTCCCTGTGCTTTTCAGCCCAGCTGTCTCGGATCCAAGGAGGCTGGAGGGAGCGAGTCCGAGCCGGGCGCTGCATAAAAAAAACCCGCGAAGCGACGACAACCCTGCAGACGGGTGGGGTCGGGGTTGGGGGGAGGTGGGTGGAGGTGGGGTGGGTGGGGGCAGCGGACGTGAAGTCGCTGTGATCCAAAGTCCAGAGTCTGAAAAATCCCGTCCAGCGTCGTCTTCGTTGTCGTCGTGTGCGCGGCGGAGAGGGGGGGGGCGGCCGATCTTGAACGTCCTCCAGAACGCCGTCCCTCCTCGACGGAGGTTGACATTTCCCCCCCCTCCCCTCCCTGAAGCAAAGGGCGCCGAGTCACATGACTTTCTCCGGGTCTTGCCATTTAGGAGTGTGTGTGTGTGTGTGTGTGTCCGTGCGTGCGTCGTGGGAGTGTGTGTCTGCGTGTGTGTGTGTGTGTGTGTGTGTGTGTACGTGCAGGAGTTCACATTTACGAGACGCTGAGCAGGAACGTTGGCAGGACGGACACACACACGGTCACGGAGAGGAGGAGGAGGTGGTGGATTTGGCGGGGGGCCGAGGGCCAGCTGCTGCTCCGGGGCCCCGCGGGGTCCTGAGAGTCTATGGACCCCTGGGCCAACAGAGCCTGGGGGGGTTGATAGAAATAGATCAAATAGATCAATAAATAGATGGATCGTTTAGCAGAATGTGAAGCGTTAATTAACGTTTATTAACATATGTTTACACTTCATGCAAAGTAAAATAAAATATCAAATATACACACACACACACACATATATATATATATATATATATATATATATATTTATACTTCAAATTAGCATCTGCTCCCTCAATCAAATGAGATTAAAGAAATTGATCACGGACAAACTTCAGGTGCTGATGGACCTGAACCAGCCTCACTCCACCTGTCACATCCATAATTTTTATTTTGTTTTTTATTTTCTCGTTGTTCAATGTGGTGGTGTGCGACACGCATTAATGCGCAGCGACATCGCTCCTCACCTCCTCGCAGTCGTACTCGTCGGAGGTGGTGCACTTCTGGCTCCCGTCCTGTAAAAAACAAAAAACAAAAACAAACATTTGTCGCGTCTCAGCACAGTTGCAAACTTTTCTGAACTAGTTTGTGACAGCAGCTTAAAAAAATAATAATAATAATAAAAATTAATTTGATTCCTGTAAAACATTCAGCAACAGCTAATTAACATGATTGGTGTTGCGCGTTGTCCTCGGGGGTTTCCTGCACGTTTCGCTCATGAATTTCAAAATAAGCGACCGGCGAAAAGAACCGTTCAGAACTTTAAAACGGAGACTGGGTGGCAGACCCGATCCACAACGGCCCCTGACCCGGTTCTGGCTTCGTTTCGCATCGTTTGTGTGGCTGCAGCTAAGGCTCATGGGTAAACGGTGAAAACCGTAGCGAAAAAAAACTTAAATGTGAAATGAGGACGGGGGAAGACGTTCGCGTTCGAGGAATCTGCCGCGGTTGAAATGCGGAGCGGCGTCGCCGCATCATTTATGTACATATCTCCCATCGGCCTCTTTGTCAGCGCCTCATTAGCATATCCCCTCCCGTCGCCCGGGCAGGCGAGCCAATCAGATCTTATCTTTTTCGGCGACGGCTCGTTAGCATTTCCTCTGAAAACACGCACGTGTGCAGATGCTCGGCAATATGCATCGGAGCGCACACACACACACACACACACACACACACACACACACACACACACACACACGCGCACGCAGCAGTGGTTGTTACAGCCATCATTAAACCGCGCGGAGGAATCATTATCATATTGACTATTTCTGCAGCCCCCCCACACACACACACACACACACACACACACACACACACCCCGACGCTGTTTATATAAACTGAGTGCTCAGCATTGCTCACAGGAAAATATCTGTATTCATTTGCTTTGGCAAAGTGATACGATTCAGAAAGTGAATTCACAGCAGCACGCACCAGGTTTTTGTGTGTATAAGTATAAGTACATATATATATATATATATATATATATATATATATATATATATACACAGCATCCAGAGGGATGCTGTGCTTCTCTCTCATATCTCAGCTTCTATCTGTTTCCTGTCCGTTTCCCTCCATCGGCCTCTTTTTTTTTTTTTTTTTTTGTCGTCTGTGCCGCCGCCGTGGCGTGACCGCCGAGGTTTCACATTTACTGGAAACGCTCGCGCTCACATTTCAGGTGTTTAGAGGCAGCCGGTGAAAGCGCTGACGGACAGCACTTTGCAGTTTGCTGCCGTGTCGCTTTGTGGACCTGATGGGGGGCTGAATTTAGCTTTTTTTTTTTGCTCCGCTGCTGCCACATTGCAAAAACAATCGAGAAAAGCAGCGGTCGCCTCGATCTCGGGCGGTTACGACTTTCGTCGACTCGGCATTTCTTCTTGAAATGCACCTTGGGAATCGTAGTTAACTTGTGCTCGTTGTTCAGCTGTTCATCTGTCGGTGCCAGAGATTTAACCGGGACGGCATGAAGTTTGGACCGGGCCAGGCCTCCCAGCCTTCGTGCTAAGCTAAGCTAAGCTAACTCGTCCCACTCTACAATCTTCATCGTTCTCCGTCTAGTATTTTTAGCGGTTTAGTGGAAACTGCATCCAGTCATGTTCCACGCAGCGGCTGCTTTCTATAATTCATGCTTTAAATCTCTTACATAATGGATTGTGACCTCTGACCTCCATCCTCACACCTCTCCATAATGGATGGCACTCTCCCTGCTCGTCTTCGGCGGGAAAGACGCTAATGCGTGCGAAGGCGTCGCAGGGCAGGGCGTCATCAATCTGTTCTGTGCAGTCGTTCGCACGACAAAACTCTGTTGTGTTTTATTCACAAAGATGGAGCAGGAGCTGCAGAGGGGGGCGGAGGTGCGTTTAAAAAAATAAATAAATAAATAAAATTATTACGCAACACTCACCTGCAGGTTGGCACAGGTGGAAAACATACAAGCGCCGTCCATGGGTTTGATCGCGTTGCCGTGCAGGGAGGGGGCGGGTTTGGAGACGAGCGGCGGCTGGCCGGGGGGCGGGGAGGTGGGCGACGGCTCGGTGACCGGCAGGGCCCCCCCCTCCGAGCCGTAACCGAAGGACTGGATGGCGTTTTCTGCGGGAGGAGGCGGAGGAAGCGAGGATCAGTTCATTTTTTTATTTTTTTTTTTTTACGCCTCGAGACGGTTCCCAAAATCTCGGCTTGACGACGAAGACGCGGAGGCGGTTCCCATTTCCCGCGCGGCGTGCGTTCCGACCTCGCGCAATCACAAATCACAGTCAAAGCGAAGTCAATGGAGTCGTTAGAGATTGGTGGCAGGGGGCCGAGGCGTACTGCACGCCGCGGCGCCGCACGGAGCGTAATCCGCTCTGATGTGTTTGCTGAATGATTAATGAACGCCGTCCTCTGATGGAAACCACTCAACGTGACGAGCGGAGTGCGTCCCGCATGGGTGGGGGTGGGGGTGGAGGGTGGAGGAGGTGGAGGGGGCTGAATCTCAGCGTATGTTAAGATAAACTGCAGGTTGTTTTTTTTCTTTTTTTCCTCCGGCGTCTCTTTCCGGCTAATGTTAGCAGCTAATTTTAGACAGATGTTGCCGTGTCCCACAGCTCCGGGGTGGACGCAGAGTGTTCCAACCAGGACCGCGATCATTCGCTGATCCTGAATCAGTGTTCTGGGGTGAAGCTCAGCAGGTTCAGGTCTGATCAGAACAGATCTGAGGTCTGTGCTTCCGACGATGTTTAATACATGAGAACGCGATACGGCTACGGCAACGGTGAGCAGGGACGTGCATTTGTACGTTCGCTTGGAGGGGGTGTGTGTGTGTGTGTGTGTGTGTGTGTGTGAGGGAGGGAGGGGGGGCTGTTTGTTTAACCTGTGTGTGTGTGTGTGTGTGTGTGTGTGTGTGTGGGTTGTCGTATTGAAGCTGGGTCAGTGTTATTTAAAGAACGCGTCCTGGGATCTTCAACACGTCGTCCCACACTTCTCTGTTCTGCTCCGACCTTTCTCCTTTAATTATCTGCCTCACTCTTCACACACACACAGACACACACACACACACACACACACACACACACACACACACACACACACACACACACACACACACACACACACACACACTCTGTTATCTCACCACACTCACGGGGACCTCCTCTCCGGTCGAGCGATTGATTAATCGGGGAAAAATCATCTGTCGTGCTGTTAATTGAAAACCCGTTAAAATTACAGTTGAGGTTGTTTCCCGCTCCTCTCCGGGAAAAAAGATAGTTGATCGATCGATCGACTCGATCGATCGATCGCGAGGGGAGACTCACTGAGGCAGGTGTTGTGCGTGAAGTCGCGGTGGAAGGCGTCGCACTCTCGCTCGTGGTTGCCGGTGCCCCTGCAGGTGCACCACAGTCCGATGGTGATGTTGGAGGGGCTGCTGTCGCTGTAGTTGGGCGTGACGTCGGAGCCTGGGTGGAGGTGGGGGTGGGGGTGGGAGGTGGAGGTGGGTGGGGTCAGTACCACGAGTCGTAATCAATCAATGAGGATGCGAAAGAGCGATCGGCGAGACTGACCGATGAGGCCGACGTAGGACATGAGGCAGCCGTGGTAGTTGTCGTGGGGGCAGCTGGTGGCGGCGTGAGGCGTCACCTGGCAGTTCATGTGGAAGTCGGCGAGTCGAGACCTGGAGATGAAGAAGAAGATCAGGTGATTAAAAACTCACATGATAGAGAACCTTGTGGAGAACCTGATGGAGGAGGGAGAACCTTGTGAGAAGGAGAACCTTGTGGAGAACATGATGGAGGGAGAACCTTGTGGTGGAGGACCTGATGGAGGGAGAACCTTGTGGAGAACATGATGGAGGGAGAACCTTGTGGAGAAACATGATGGAGGAGGGAGAACCTTGTGGAGAACATGATGGAGGGAGAACCTTGTGGAGAACATGATGGAGGGAGAACCTTGTGGAGAACATGATGGAGGGAGAACCTTGTGGAGAACATGATGGAGGGAGAACCTTGTGGAGAACATGATGGAGGGAGAACCTTGTGGAGAACATGATGGAGGGAGAACCTTGTGGAGAACATGATGGAGGGAGAACTTTTGGTGAACTTGGAGGAGGGAGACCCCTCATGGAGAATATGGAGGAGGGAGAACCTTGTGGAGAACATGATGGAGGGAGAACCTTGTGGAGAACATGATGGAGGGAGAACCTTGTGGAGAACATGATGGAGGGAGAACCTTGTGGAGAACATGATGGAGGGAGAACCTTATGGAGAACATGATGGAGGGAGAACTTTGTGGAGAACATGAAGTGTGGAAGGTTCTCCTCTCTCGGACCTTCAGGTGTTTTTTAGTCTTCTCAGGGCTGTAACGTTCTGCTGAAAGAGGAGAGGAGGTGAACCGGAGGAACCGGATGTGGGGGAGAACTGAACGCTGGAGATCCTGATTCACACGCGGTCCAGGAGCTGATCTGTGTTTCCACTGCATCATATGTTAATGAAGGAGAAACTGTCACAGCCAATAAGTGTCCAGATCTACTGTCCCACTTTACTGTTCTCCCTCCATCTCTCCCTCTACTTCTCTCTCTCTCTCTCTCCATCTCCCTCCTCCATCTCTCTCCTCCTCTCTCTCTCTCTCCCTCCCTCCATCTCCTCTCCTCTCTCTCTCTCTTCCCTCTCTCTCTCTCTCTCTCCTCTCCCTCCCTCTCTCTCTCTCTCTCTCTCTCCTCTCCTCTCTCTCTCTCCTCTTCCCCTCTCTCTCTCTCCTCTCTCTCCCCCTCCCTCTCTCTCCTCCTCTCTCTCTCTCTCTCTCTTTCCCTCCTCTCTCTCTCTCTCTCCCTCCCTCCTCTCCTCCCTCTCCCTCTCTCTCTCCCTCTTTCCCTCCTCTCTCTCTCTCTCTCCCTCCTCCTCCTTCTTTCTCTCTCTCTCTCTCTCTGCTGCTGTTTTTATCCAACGTTCTCTCCTTTTCCGTCCCGACGAGGGGAGATGAAAGACGTCCGTACACTCGGGTCAGTGGGACAGAGGACGTGCCGCCCCCCCGTCTCAGTCCACCTGTGTGTGTGTGTGTGTGTGTGTGTGTGTGTGTGTGCGTAAAATGCATGGTCGCTGCTTGACAGATACACAAGTGTGTGAAGTGTTTGTGTTTGCCTGTCCGCCGTTGATACAGTGTGACAGGCCTGAGCGCTGCACATTTGACTTTCATGACAGAGGTCGCTGTGTGTGTGTGTGTGTGTGTGTGTGTGTGTGTGTGTGTGTGTGTGTGTGTGTGTGTGTGTGTGTGTGTGTGTGTGTGTGTGTGCGTGTGCGTGGGTGTGGGTGTGTGTCTCTGTGTGTCTGTGTGGAGCTGGGCGTTGGCCGGCTGGAGTGATCCCGCCAACGGACTCGGCTCCGGACAGAAAAGACACGACCGTAATCCACAGTGACAAACACACACTTTCCCTCCAGCCCCGGTCTCACTTTCTGTTTGTCTAGGTGACGCACACAAGCGCACATGCGCAGACACACACTGGGCGACACCTTCACCCTTGGCTTGTCAGGGCAGATCGCGCTGCGAGGGAGTGAGTCAGTCGCGTTTGGCAGCCGTTCATTTGAAAAGAGACGAGAGGGGAAAGCATTTTTTCAGCCGCAGCGAGACGACAATGCCAACGCTGCGTTCACACACACACACACACACACACACACACACACACACACACACACACACACACACACACACACACACACACACACACACACACACACACACACACACATTTACTCTCGCACAGGCCGCCGCTGGTGTTTACTTGCGAGCCGACTTCTTCTTTGGCTTTAATTGTCGTCGGAGCGTTTGGGGGGGGTTCGTTTTGACAGTCAGCAGTCTGCTGCCCGTTACCACGGAAACAGCATCCTTAAAAGAGTCGGTCCGGCTAATGAACCGTCGCGGCGCAGGTTCTCAAACTGTGAGGCGAACATGCTTTTACTGTCGACTGCCCTCCCACCTCTTTTCAGCCGGGAATGTCGCAGTGAAACATTTTCCGTAATGTCCTGAGTTTCCGTGGATAAAATGGCTCCTAGAACGATATCGCAGCGTTACTCTACGTTCGTTCGCGGCGCGGAAAGATGGCCGCCGTCCCCTCCACCTTTGGAACTTCCCAAAAGCCGAGCCGGAGAAGTCGTCGTCGTGGAGCGGCTCCATCTGAAAACCCACTCCGTGAAATCCCCGGCTGAGCGCTCCGGTTCCGCCCCCGCGGGGCTCGTTAAACATTCATCCGAACTAATCATCGGCTCGGAGAGACGCCGTTAAAAAAAAAAAAAAAAAACGTACTGTACTTTCTCCGACCTAAGATGTTTCCTGTGATTTGGATTCCGGGCTGTCGGAGCCGGAGCGCCGTGAACCAAACTCCATGAAAAAATAAACATATTTAAATAAGACATGAACGAAGCGGCGAGATGAAGAGCGAGAGAGGAAAAAAAACGCTCAGAGGGCGTTTCGGCGAAGAGGAAGTTTTACAGAAACGCAGGAAACGAGTGTGTGTGTGTGTGTGTGACGGGCTCATTTAAAGGACCGTTCCGCGGTTTTCCATTATTATAACTGATAGCTGGAGCATCTGCTGGAGAAATCACCCGGGATTCTCCAAGTTAACGGATATTGGCGCCATCAGCGAGCACAGGAATAACCAGAACTGGTTACTGGGTTTTCCGAACCAACCGGACTCAGCCCGACACACACACACACACACACACACACACACACACACACACACACACACACACATGCATCCACGCACACACCTAGTCCGTTCGCTCCTCGTGACATTTCCATGTGGCCCTCAGTGCCCGCGCGCCATGTGATGCTTCACATTAGTAGTCTGTGTGTGTGTCTGTGTGTGTGTGTGTGTGTGTGTGTGTGTGTGTGTGTGTGTGCGCAGCAGGAAAGGTGAAGAATATTAAAATCAAATTACAGCGAGGCTGAGTGAGTCCAAATGGCCTCATTACTGACTGTCAGGCGGCGGCAGCACCTATCCAGAATGACAGGGACACACATACATTCTGCTGATGTGTGTGTGTGTGTGTGTGTGTGTGTGTGTGTGTGTGTGTGTGCCCCCCCCCCCTTTGACCCTGACTTGTCAGTTATGGTGTAACAGACTCACAGATCCCTGGAGTGTTATTCAATTATCATGTCTGCATTAGCAGGGATAAACAAAACACACACACACACACACACACACACACACAGACACACACAACCTGTCTGTTAAAGGGCTGCAGTCTATTCTAGATGACACTGGTTTTCTTACCTACAACCTTTACATTTATTTTTCTTTATTTATGATTGATTGGCGTCACATCATAAATGACACGGTGTCGGTAACCGTGAGTTACTGTAAACGACAAACAAACAAACAAAACGAATGAAAACAAATGTGTCATCAAACGTTTTCCACGTCGAGCACAAATCTAAATTTAGTCGAGTTCACGTCTCCAAATACACATTTTTATCCCGTTTATTTCCGGACATGGAGAGAGGATATCAGACACCGCGCTCGGAATAACCCGATCGATCCGGACCCGAACAGCCGGACCGGACCGGACCGACCATTACATCCCGTCACCTCTCGTTTTTTGTGGGGTTTTTTACCGCAATGACGAGCAATCAATTGATCAACGTGGAAATCAGCCGGCGGTCGCAAGAAACTGCGCTTCTCTGTCCCGGGTCTTTTTTTTTTTTTTTTTGAAATACCAGAACCTTTACTGCGTCTGAACCGGACGGAGAGGGGACAACGTTTAGGGACGGACCGACGGCGGGGGCCACCGAGCACACGCAGACATTAGCTGACGAGTCGGCGTTCATCTTTTTAGGGCGAGCGCGCCCCTGCAGAACCGGGGCGGAGGCGTTCAGACGAGCGCCGAGGAAATGAGACGAATCAGGGAAGGCTTTTGTGTAACACACACACACACACACACACACACACACACAGTAAGCAGAGAGGGCCCTGTTGCGTCGCCGGCGTCCTCTGTGACCTACAGGAAAGAGGCAGCTATTTCCATCACGCCGCCACCACCTCACCTCACTGACCGTGTAATGGAGCGACGCCGTCGCTAGATTGGCTCCCTCGCCTTAAAAACACCACTCAGCCGCCGCCGACCGGCGCCGAAAGCAGTTTAGCCCCCCGTGCGCGCGTGTTTTGCATACATACCGCCGTCATTAGCGCCAGAGCGCCGCGTTTTGATGGGGGTCACCGGGGGAGGGGGGTGGGGGCGACGCACGCGTGCATCCGCTCGCACGCCAAACCTCCGCCGGGTCCATTACAGGCGGAGACGCCTTGAAGTGGAGGGTCTTAAAGGGTCAGTTCGCACAAATCACAACATCTTTCTGGTGGCGAACTGATCCTTTACACCTGTCTACAAACGTGGATTATTACGCCGCTGAAAATAGTCCCTGCAGCGATCCGGCGTTTTAGAGAATTACTTTAAAAAAGATTTACATCTTCAGCGGGAACCAGTGAGCTCCGGGTTTAGTTTTTTCCTTTCATCTTTTTCCCGTCCTGTTAGATTCCCGACGGAATTAACCTCGGGTCGCAGACGTCCCGCGTGGAAAACCTCAGGCCGTCGCTTTTTTGTCGGAGCGTTTCCCGGCAGACGATCGCATATCGCTCACGTCGGAGCGGTGGACGATTAACCGCATGGACCGGACCGGACGCGGCGATAATTACGGGTCGGGCGTAAAATCTGCTGAGTCGCTATCTGACGACAATTCACCGGCAAACGATTTTCGTTCCGGCGTTGGGACGCGGCCGCCGTCCTGTCCGTCTCTCATCGTCATGATGAAAGACGCCGGGCAGCTGCACTCGCACTGATCAGCAAAGTCAGGAAATCAATCAAATCGATCAAGAGCCGCGCACTCACGGCCGCATGGATTCATTTAGTAGCTTCAACCTTTATTTACAACCTTCGCCGCTGACGAGCGACAGAAGACAAACTTAATGAGAAGGACTGGCTGTCGGTGTTATCGATCACGTTTGTCGTTACGGCGTCACATTGATCGGGATTCAGTCTGTTACGTTTTATAATTCGCCTCTAATCTAATAATTCTAATCCCTAATTCTCTCGTGGCTTTGCAGCATAAAACACAGTGAACACTTCCTCTGCGCCTGTTATTGAAAACTGACCGCTCGCGCCCTCATTTGAAATGCAAATAGACTTTTTCTGTAAAAAATATTATTATTTTAAGAACCTGGGTCCAAAAAAAAAACATTTTTACGGTTTCTCATGCGCTCCTCATGGCAAAGACCAAATTTAATTACACCTCCTGTCAATCAGCGCCGTCCCCCAGAGCAGCCGCTGTTCCTCCCGTCCGCGGCGGGCGTCCGGCTTCCCGCCGCGGACCCGGCGGGATTCCTGCGATTATGCGGCTCGGCGCTCTCCAGCCGAAGGTTAATGGAGGCGAGAGTGACGGGAACCAGCCGATTCCTTTTACAGGCGATCAAACGTGAGTCATGCCCCGGGCCTGATGTTGGGGTGAAGCCCCCGGGGCGTGCTAACTGAGGGTGGAGGTGGTGGTGGTGGTGGGGGCCGCCGTCGCCCCCCGCCGTGCCGCTCCTCACATTCCCGGTTAGAGGTATTGATTTATCCGTCTGTTATTGTCGTGTATTGATATGGTAATGGTGTAAACTCCAGACTTGCTCTGGTTTGTTTCCCATAAGCCCACAAGTCATGTTGGGGTCAGGAACATTTTGGGAGCGATCCGGATCAGAGCGATTCAGGATTTGTTGGAGGATCCTTCGGGATGATTTCCCGTCACATCTCCATAATTGCAAAAACAAAAGATTTGAAATAAACGGAGCGAGAGTCGAAAGGTCAGGACGCACACCAGGTGGACTCCATTCGATTCCGGTTCGGTTCTCCACAGACTGATCCGGATCTGGGTACTCTTCCGGTTTTGGGGAAAAGTTTGGTGTGCGTTCGCCTCTTCTATAAGTTGAAACACCTGAAAGCTCCTTCCTCTGTGATTTGAAGTGCTGAACCCTGAACCTTCACACACAGACACACACAGAGGCTTTTCTATGCTGATGAATACCTCTGCTTTTTGAAAGAAATCAATTAAAGCGCTCATTGTTTTCCCTCAAGGTGCGAGGAGAAGAATGGCGGCTCGCTGCGGAAAAAATACATCATTCACCTGCAGCTTTCTAATGGCTGAAGATGTTGGTGTGTGTGTGTGTGTGTGTGTGTGTGTGGGGGGGTTTGACCTCGGATTGCGACGTGAAAATCCCGCAACACGTCAACAGGTTCATGAGGAAGTGGTGCAGCTACGCCTTTTCTATCTCTTTACCCCCCCCACCCCCACCTGAGGTTGTCAGAGGGGGTCCTGGTACTTAATGAAGGGGTCATCGACACCCCCCCACCACCACCACCACCACCACCACCGCTCTTCCTCTACAGAACCGCCCCCGCCTCCGTCGCCGTGCTGTATTTAAAGTCGACCAATCAGCCGTTGATCTTCCCTCAAGGGCACCTCCACAGCCGCCACAGCAGGGAGGTGGGGTGGGGGTGCGGGGCTTGAGGGGGGGGGTGCTGCATTCGCTTCCTCCACTTGAAGCTCCTCTAACCTTTACAGCCGGCGGTTATCAATCAAACGTGTAATTCTGACCCGAGTGTCTGCGAGATTTCTCTCCAATTAAACACTCCAGCTTGGCTGATTTCGCTGATTAGTTCCTCCTCTCGCCGGATCATAATCAGCGTCGCGTGCTCCGCCGAGCTCATGTGTGTGTGTGTGTGTGTGTGTGTGTGTGTCGTCATGGCCGCTCACCTGCAGAGAGCGTCGGAGCGGCAGGTGTGCCGCAGCTCCAGGCAGGTGGGCCTGTGCCGCTCCTGGTGGGAGCAGGAGGGGACGATGGTGCGGCGGCGGCGCTCGGCGCACGCCTGGTCCGGGCAGGAGCAGAACAGCAGGGGGTAACTCAGCTCCCAGGGCACCCGCTCGAAAAACTGCCGCAGGGCCTGAGGCGAGAAAAAAAAACACAGGAAGTCACGAAAAACACGAATTAAAGCGAATCCAGTGAAGTCAACTTTCTCTGCAATGAGGAGGAGTCGCCGCGGTGGCGACTTGTGATGTCACCCGTCGGTTTGCGAGCCGCCGTTTTGAAGCAGCGGGTTTGGCGAATCGGCCATCTTGGTTTTCTTGAAACCGGACGTAACCATATTTGGACACCAGGGCGGAGCGAGGGGGGCGGGTCGCCGCTTTACCTGCTGCTCAAGTTGTAGCCACGCCCCTTTTTTAGCATTTTTTTTTTCCTCTAACTGGATCATAATGTACAAAATGAACATCATGTTGTGTTGAAGAAGAGTTGAAACTAGCGACTGAGACCATAAAATTGTAATGAAAATGTTTATTGATGTCATAAATCCATTTTCTCATAGGCTTCTATACAAACTGACCCGTGGAGTCGCCCCCTGGTGGTCATTCAGTAGAAGACGGGTTTAAGACTCTTCTGCATTGGCTACATCCATTTTTTTGTTGTTTTCTGTCCAATCAAAGCTTGTTGGTGGAGACTCCACCTCCTACTTTGTAAGATGTGATTGGACAGCTGATTTTTTTAAAAAATTATTATTAGTTTGGTATTGACATTGTGTCTCCGTCTCCCTCCCTCTCCTGGCCGGACTTGTTTGGAATTTTAATTAAAATTCATGTGAGAAAGCTCAGTTATTTTCCTCATAACGACTCGTGTTTCACTTTATGCGGTCGTTTGATTTGTTTTTATTTGGGTCTTTTAAATCCTCCGTATCGGCGCCGCACCAAACACAAACTCACCAGAGCATAAGAAATGAGCAGGAAGCAGAAATTAGCGGCGCAAAAGGTCAAACCTTTAATACCGTTGCATTCCCGCGCCGGCGGAGAGATTGTGTGAAAGGGGAGATGAGCAAAATAAAAATACACTTATGGCTTTTAGCTGCCGCGGTAACGGCTTCGACACCCAGGCGTGAGCAGAAAATGAAAAGTTAATAACCTTTCAGCCTGGAAACGTTTAGCTGCTGCAGACGCAGCCCACGCTCGGTCGCGGTGTCAGCGCCGCGATCCGCCGCCGGCTTTTCTCTGATCTGATGTTTGATGTTTGATTATGACGAAACAATCTCAGCCGCTAAGATGAGATGAAAGTTCTGGAAAAAGCTAGCAAGTGGACCTTGATTTGAAAGTGCTCGCAAAACACGTATTTTGTGCAAAAAAAAATGTAAACATACACACCTTCTGACACCTTTTCCGGCTGCACGGCTCCTGATTGGCCAGAGACGGCTGCGGGGGCGTGGCCTTGCTGCAGATGGAGTTGTAGGCGGAGCGCAAGCGTTTGCACGTCTCGTTGAGGTTGCACGCCTTCGCCGCGTCCAGGCAGGGGTTGCAGGGTTTCCCGGCCTCCGAGCAGGGGCTCATCTTCGACAGGGACGAGTCTGAGCGGAGAGAGAAACGGTTGGCACGGTGAACTCGGTGTAACGCCACGTCTGCCGCCTCCGCGGGAAGGATCCAATCACAAGGTGTGAATGTCGTGTCGAGCGTGAACGACACCTCCACTTTTTAAAAAACGTGCCGTGGTAAAGCTGCAGACTAAAAGTTATTGTAAACTTTCTTTTCCTTCTTTTTTCTTTTTAATCAGGACGGCTCCCGTTAGAGGCTGCACATTCTTCTTCCTGGTTGCCTACATTACCCACAATGCAGCAGCAGCAGTTCGGAGACAGGAGCCTGCAGCTTTCTCTTTCTGTGTGACACCTGACGTTTTCTTTCCTTGTCCCAAAACCATCCATATTTTTTTTTTTTAACACCCTCACTTCACTAGATGTTCACATTGTGACCGACTGGGTGGGTGGGGGGGGGGGCAGCGGCGGCGGTCATCCGTACGGGACGGCGAGACGGCGTCCGCCGGGGTGAGCACGCTGAAACCTTTTCCGATTCGAAGTGAGAGACGGAGAGAGGTGACGGAGAGGCCGCCGCCGCCGCGAGCTGCCATCACCTCCGCCCGCTGCGTCGCTCCTAATTAAATATGAACGCTCGCAGCGACATCACGGCGTTCGGTTCGAGCTCGCCCTCCCCGCCCCCCCGCACGCCGCCGACCTTCGACACGCTCAGTCTCTCCGCGTACGCTACGTGTAGGAGTTCACCAGACGAGAAGTCTCCGCAGCGCTTCACGCCGCTTTATCTCCGCTGACGGAGTCGGCTCTAATGGAACGTGTTCCTCCGGAAACTCAGATGTCTGCTGGCAGCGTACCGCACACGCACGCACAAACACACACACACACACACACACACACACACACGCACACACACACACACACAGACGCACACACACAGACACGCACAGTATCGCAGCAGGGTGTTTCCAGGAAAAGCAGATACTGTGAAACCGAAGCATCGGTGTCGCTTTGTTTTATCGCACAAACTGAACACAAATGCGTCTCCTGTTGGATCTGTGGTACCATGACCCCCCCCCCACCAACACCACCAACACCACCACCACCACCCCCCCATCAAGCTCAACCAGACGTCCACCCGCCTGGATGTCTGTCAGTTGCAGTAACGGAGTCGCTGGCTTTCAGCCGGAGCTGGAGGAGGCGCCGCACATCTTCATCCCTGACGGAGGGGGGGGTGGGGGGGGCAGATTACGCGACAATGGCCCGGCGACAGCCGGAACATTCTCATTCTCCACGTCCCGCCGCAGCCAGCTTTGAAGTGGGACGCCGCGCTCGGAGAACACGCGCGGGGGTTTAACCGCGTATGTCCCGAAAAACTAAACCGAGGCATCTCAGCGGTGCGTTCAGGGGCGCGTGGGAAACGGCTGCTTCGAGCTTTCATGTCGCGGCTCCCTGAGGAGGACGGGTCGAACCGACGGCACCCGTGCTAACGGTGCGAAGGGTTTGACAGCGACAAAGACGCAAAACGCCGAGCTGGGTAGCGTTAGCTTCCTTGTTAGCTTAGCTACAAACCCACAGTCCCGGCGTAATCCACGCTGTTTGTTTGTTCCTCTTGGATTACAGGGTTTGCTCCACGCCGTCGAGCCGAACTCCAAATATGTGTTTCGGTCAGACGAGCGCGTCGGGTCTCTGAGGAGCCGCTCTCGAGTCCGAGTTTATCGATCGCGGCGCCGGCGGCTCGCGTGGCTCAGCGCTCCGGCCGCAGGATAAAGGCCTCGTCCCGTCTGCGGCGGCTTAACGAGAGCGGCGAGTTTGTCACGTGGGACTCCAATTTACACACCAGCTTCCCACACAACGCACGTGTGTGTGTGTGTGTGTGTGTCCGTCCTGTGACACGACTGCGCCACCTGTCCCAGGTGCGCCGCCCCGCAGTGTCCCTTTAAATACACAACTCTGTGTTCACCTGCTCATCAGAGCAACGTTACGATGTGTGTGTGTGTGTGTGTGTGTGTGTGTGTGTGCAGCCTGATGTATCTGGGTGACAGCGCGAACGCACACCCTGTAGTTTGTTCTGACTCAGCCGCACACACACACACACACACCACACCCTGCTGCCCCAAATACTCACTAGAGCACCAAATGTGGATTAATCCACCGCTGAAAATAGTCCCCGACCGGCGCGTCGCGTGTTTTCCAGCTGCTCCAGGAAATTATCGAGACTAAATATGAAGAATATGAAAAGATTTACACCGGCCTCGTCTTTTCACGCTGCGCCGACCCCTGACGCTGTTTAGTTCGTACTTTACCTGAGAATCGACAAAAACTGTGTAAAAAAAAAAAAAATACTGCATCAATCACTGCATTTACTCAAGCGAGTACTTTTCACTCCATCACATTTCAGAGGCAAAGTACTATCCCTACTGCTGACACAGCTGTATTTATATGTTTTGAGTGTGTGTGTGTGTTGGGGGGTTTTTTGTTTTTTTTTGGGGGGGGTGTCCTGTTTCCATTGGTAACATGACACCGTGATCCCTCTAAGTGAATTATATTTCCATGAGAGTCGTGTGTTTTAACCCCCCCCCCTGAGGCGCCCTCCCACCTCCGTTAGCCCCCCCCCCCATCTTTAACGCGTGGCCTGGCTCATATTACCCCACAGCAGAGGAGGAGGAGGTGGAGGAGATGAAGAAAGGAAGGAGCAGTTGGAGAGAGCAGCGTTTGAAAGGGAGATAGATATATAAATATATAAATAAATATATATATATATTATATATATGGAGAGAAAGTATCCGGGGGGGGGGCAGGAGCTCAGGCCAATTAGAGAGTCGCCCCGGGTCGTCCTGTTATCTTCCTCACACACAACCTTAACAGGATATACACACAGAGCCCTGCCCTGGGGTGGACGCACAACACACACACACACACACACAAAGCACTCACATAATGTTTTATTGAAACGCTTCGGTGTCCGCACACACACACACACACACACACCACTGAGACATGATCTAACAAGGTCAAAAGCAGAACTTGAGGGTGTGTGTGTGAGTGTGTGTGTGTGTGTGTGTGTTGGGGGGACGTGGTGTTTTAAATCTCGTTTCTTTCCATTTCATCGATTTCTTCCCGTTTTTTACGTGAATTCCCGTTAACAGAATGGACTCGCCGCACCTGTAGTGTTACCTTGATGCAACCGCAGTTTTTTTTTTTTTTTGCAGTATTTATTTAGTTAGTTAGTTAGTACTTGTAGTATTTCTTTTGGTTTCGGAGCGTTTGGTTGTCGGTCGCTGCCACTCATTTCATCATCGTTCGCCCTGATAGGTCGAAGGCCGCGCCCTCCTCCGAAGAAAGGCGGGCGTAAAGTCGGAAAAACGGCGCTCTCGACGCGGCTGCGGGCTAATCCTAATCCAGGCGCTAATCCAGAGACTAATCCCGGTGCTAATCCTAATCTAGCCCATTAAAGTCAGACTCAAATGGCTTTTTAAGTGAGTCTTGTTTTTATTTTTATTTTTTCGCAGGAATGAATCATCCACAGTGAGCGAAGGGCCCGGTGTTCTGCGTACATGTGGTTCTGCACGACGTTCTTCGGGTTCTACCACTTCGTCATCAGCTGATGGCGTCCGACGAAGAACCAGGAAGTAAATTCGCGGAGACGGAGGTGAGACGCAGAACGTGTCGTTTTGGAGGAGCGCAGAAGAAGAGCGGCAGGAAGTGATCGGAAAAAATAGAAGGAGTTGGGTGTTTTGGTGTGCGGGGAGACTTTCAAGTCTGCGAGCTGCTTTTAGACGCCCCTTTGCCATGCAGACACACACACACACACACACACACACACACACACACACACACACACACACACACACACAGACACACACATTCACAAACACTCTGTCACGCCTAGCCTCCCCTCCAATCAATTTGCGACACTCTTGTCTGAAACATACTTTAATGTTCCACTGCTCTTTCTTCTGCCACTGCTATTTAACACACTTCTATATTATCCTCTTATCTCTCCCTCCCTCCCTCCACAATCCCGCCTGCCCCCACCCCCTCCACCTCCCTCCACCCCCACCCCTCCCCCACCACCCCCACCGCCCAAAAACCCCCGACTGCTCTCCCTCCTCTTCCTCGCCTCGTCTTTATCAGCGGCGAGCATTCAGAGGCTGCTGCGACCGTGGATCTTCACATCACGCTTTTCAGATTGCAGGAGACAGGTTAACAAACAGCGCTGACAGCAGCAGTGCCACAGTGACACGCACACACGCACACACACACACACACACACACACACACACACACACACACACACACAGCTCCGGTCCTGCACATGCATGAGCGTATGTGTGGAGATTGATGTCATGTTTCCCGCCTGTGTTATAGGTCAGATATGGGAAATAATTGAAATGTTACACAATACCTGCACTGCTACGCTCTTTGTCTGTGTCTGTGTGTGTGTGTGTGTGTGTGTGTGTGTGTGTGTGTGTGTGTGTGTGTGTGTGTGTGTGTGTGTGTGTGAGACAGAGTGAGAGAAAAGAAAGAAAGTGCTTTTGAAGTTGTATTGGTTGCAGCTCTCCTGCTTTGACCATGTTTGTACTTGTGTTGTGTTAATCTGACAGAGCAGAACCCAATTTACGGAGCTGCGAGTCTATTTCACAGCTGTTTGACCACACACACACACACACACACACACACACACACACACACACACACACACACACAGCGACACACGCACGCACACACAGGGAAAGTGTAAATGACGATGTATTGCTCGGGGCTTCTGACATTTAAACACTCCTCACAAACACGTGTGAAGCCGAGACAGAGTCGGGCAGAGGGTGTGTGTCTGTGTGTGTGTGTGTGTGTGTGTGTGTGTGTGTGTGTGTCTGCATGCAGCAGGTCTAATGCAGTATGACCAATCAGGGGACGGCTGATAGAGTGATGGAGAGAGAGGAGTGAGGAGTAGAGCGTTACGGTTCAGTCAGTAGATCCTTTGAATGTGTGTGTGTGTGTGTGTGTGTGTGTGTGTGTGTGTGTGTGTGTGTGTTTGATAAAACCCGAGCTCATGCAGGAGTTTTCAAGGCTGTAGTCCAAGAGTGCAGACTGGCTTTTTCTAATATAATCTTAACATAACATAAATATTTTAATATTATCGTAAAATAACATGAATATTTCATAAAGAAACCGTCTCTTTCTGAACCAGGAGGGGGATTTTCCACAAACTGGCAACCCCAGAAGTTACTCTCATTAAAATCCCAAACCCGGGGGGTTCTGTCCCATAATGCACCTGCTGTCGTCCGTTAGCGGCCGTCCATGGCTGCGGGAGGAAGCCTCGCTGTCGTCTGCCGGGCGTCGATATCGATCGTTATTAATTAACGTGTCACCGATCGCAAAAGTCCGCGGCCACCAGGAAGTAGCCACGTCCGAGGAGCCCGACGTGCGACGCGTGCGGAAACAAAACGAAGTCACGCAGCCGCTTCCTCGGACGGCGAGCGGCGCGTCGCTTCCTTTTAATGGCCGCCGAACGCCGCCGGCGCCGCTCGGCGTAAGTGACAGGACGCCGCGGGTCCAGAACACGAGCCCGGACGGCGCGCGGCGGGAAAATGAAGAAAGGTTATCCGCCTGCCCTCCCAATAATGAGAAATGTGTTGCGGCACGCACAAATTTCACAGGGGGAATAGATTTTCATGAAAGGATCACACACAGACACACACACGCAGTTGTAATTACAAAGACGCACATTCGTTCGCAGATGGAGCGAGCGGCGGGGAGAAGCTCGTCGCTTCTTCTTCATCAGCAGGGGAACCGCACACAATTGTACCCCCCACCCAGCACATCCCTCACTGCTGCTGTAACCCTGATGAGTGTGTGTCAGTCTCCTGCGAGCGCACACACACACACACACACACACACACACACACACCTCACCTGAGATGATGGACGCGTGTCGATACTCCTCTGAGAAGTGGATCGGCTCGTAGGGAGACGTCTCGTAGAACTCCTCCCCTGAAACACAACGGGACAGAAGTGTTACGCACAACACAAACACACACACACACACACACACGCCGTGTTCGCACACAACTTCCTGTTGGCATGAGCACAGAGGGTAGTATGCTAATTTAATGTTGAGGTCCTCGCGGGTCCAGCTCTCGTGTCACGTGACGCGCGGCGGCTGCTGATGTTGTGTGTTTGCTGTTGTGCGTCGAAACGCGCTGAGACACAGTAGGTAGCGTCTCCTCGGGACGACAGCGCAACAGACGGAGGCGGCGGGGAGTTTTTCTGCTC
>JAFBJZ010000609.1:380000-405000 GCA_016785225.1 Psettodes erumei | reverse complement strand
TAGACGAGGGGCGTTTGATTTATATTATATATATATTTAGTTATCTTACTTATGTTATATATATATTTATTGATGTTGCGCTGGTGGTCGTACGAGCCGCGCTGCGTTTGTGAAATTTATTTATGCAAAACCACGGACTCATGCGAGGACGACGAGCTCGCATCAAATCCTCTGGTTTACGGTCCGGTGCTGGTGTTTGCTGTGCAGCTCTGGTTCTGCGGTCCGGTCTGTGACAAGACCACCACCTCCCAACACCACCCGCCACCCACCCCCACCCACTGCCCCCCCTAACGTGAAGGTCACGCCCCCTCATGCGCTGACAGTGGAAGTGTTTCAAACAACCGCAGGGAACTGGACCTGGAGTGTCCTGTATCACAGTCCTGAGCTTTATACCCACCTCCACCCGCCACCCCCACTTCACCCACTCCCCCACCCCCCCCAGCCAGGAAGCTTGACCTCCTGCTGTGAGGTGGGGGGGGGGGGGGTGGGGGTGGGGTTAAAAAGTCGATCAGTGAACAGAATCCAGGTGAAGCTTTGATTATTTCCTCCACAACAAATTTAACCCTGTAACAGCGTGTTGTGTGTGTGTGTGTGTGTGTGTGTGTGTGTGTGTGTGTGTGTGGAGGTGTGTGTGTGCTGTGTTGTTTGTTTGCTGACATGTTGTCGTGTGCCAAGCACCTTGAATTGCGTCGATTTTTCGGGAGAAGCTGCTGCACTGCGTCTCCTGCATGAGTCACAGCTGCAGACATGCATTCTGCCTGATTGCATGTAGAAGAAAAACTCTGTGTGTGTGTGTGTGTGTGCGTGTGTGTTAAGGTGTGTGCAATGAGCTGAATTTGAGAAATCACAAAGTGCTTAGTTGCACTCCTCCTCCCCGCTGCTCCTCTCAGCTTTCACTGCCCCCCTTTTTAATTATTACTGACAGAGGCGAGGGGAGCGCGGCCGCCATCTTTACCGCGCATCAGCTCCGGTTTCCCGCCGCCGCTCGCAGATCACACGCGCATGAATAATTACCTCGGGAAGCGGCTTCCCCTTCGCTCTCGTTGACCTGTTGCTCGCCCAAGATGGCGAAACGGCGCTCGGCTTCCTGAGGGTTTGCGCTCGTGGACCTGTTGCTCAGCCCGCACAGCACGTGTTTACGTTTCAGTGACACGGTGCGTTACGTACATACGTGTTCGACTGTGTGTCGGAAAAAGGAAGATAAATAAGAATAATTATTCAAATTAGGCGACGGCGGATCAAAACGCAGACGTTTCGTGTTGTTGGCGCCGAGGCAGCCGTCACACTTCCTGCCACAACAAGACAACACAGACAAAATATGACGGGACAGTTTGCAAAATAATGACGGGAACCATCTGGAAGGTTTGGACTGCTCATGATAATTTATTATATATATATAAAGATATCCCTGCAGTGTTAATAATCCAGTTTAACACCGATTTCACAGTCACATTGGGACAATTAATGATTAATTTTTGGCACATTTTTGTCAGTACTTCTCACTTTTAATTTAATTAATCAATTAATGTGACCTGGACCCACACAAGTGTCAGAAAACAGTCCCAAAAAATTCACTTTTTTTTTTTTTTTTTTTTTTAAATGGAACCAAAATGAATGTTTGTTTTTTTTTAAACACTTTTTTCCCCAGGTTTTTAAAATGGTAATTGGCGCAATGTGATTAAAAATAAATAAATGAATGGATAAAAACAAAGTGTGTGCCTCACACCTCCCCCCCCTCCACACACACACACACACAATGCCCAGTCAGTGCTTAAGTAATCGCTCGGGCCGGGTCGCCGGATCCTTCCCAGCTAATAGATCCGTATTGACCGGCGCTGTTTAGCATGCATGCTAATACGTCAGGCTTCAGGTGTTCTGTCCGGTGCCCGTAATCACAGAGCTGCTTAGAGTTCAGCCCGCTAAATTACACGTTTAACCCTGACATGGGCGTTTAGCATGAAGTCAAGTAAATGGCTAATTTGCCAGTCCCACTAATGACGGATGTGTTTAGCATGCAGGCTAATGAGCGAGGTATTTAGCATGCGGGCTAATGAGTGTGAGCTGGAGGCTGATTAGTATTGCTCCGCAGAGAGACGCCACTGTTCGCTGGTTACTCATCTCATTCTACGCCCACCACCACCACCACCACCACCACCACCCCCCCCAGATGCACACACAGTTGCCGGGAGTGTGGCGAGCGTGAGCAGAGCATGCATATGAATGTGGACAGCGTGTGTTTTTAAATGTGTGAGTGGGAAAACGAGCAGCGCTGGAGGACGGCTCCGGGGAAATAGGGAGGAAAAAAAAAAAAAAAAAAAACGGGAAATTCAAAATCAGATCTCACACTGTCACGGCCCATTTATTTCTCTCAAACTGGAAGTTTTTGATGCTTGACAGACTTTTCTCTTCCCCTCACTCCTCTCCGGATAAATGACTGAATGTAATTACTCGTGGAAAATAGATTTTTCTCTTTCTGAAAGACACTGACACTGACTCAGATAAATGTGAGACGGAAACCACGTGTCCACGTTGCCATGGATTCAGTGAGCGGGCGATGGACGACTGTCTCCGCTCTGTGTTTTTTGGGGGCCAAACCCTTAGAGTTTAATTTTAAAAATTACATAATATTATTGATTATTTAGATTTGTTTATATTTTTTAGGAAAATTAAGCAGGCTGAATTGGCTATTAGCAGCTTCTGTTTGCAGTTTACCCATGGACGTACAGAAAACTACGACTGTGTTACTGCGATACTGAAAAAAAAATTAAAAACACGCGAAGTCTGAATGAATTTCTGCAGCGACGAGGAGCATTTTCTGTGATTTTCCAAGTGGATTTACGGTGCTTGTTCACGAAGGACATCACAAATAACAACCTCTTCGTAAAGTACGAGTGGCGATGAACCTAAAAATATGTGAATCGTGTCTGAGCGTTCAGATTTGACCGAGGTACGACTTCAACAAGGACGAGCGACAAGTTTGTAAATGTTTTATAAACACCTGATTCTCCATTCACTTGTGCGTCACAACCAGCACGGCGGCCACGTCGGTGACCGGCCAAATCAGCAGCCAAACTGTAATGACGTCCTTTTTTCTTTTTCTAAGCGGATTTATAGATGTTCATTCATCCATAATTTATCCCTGCAAAGTGTAAACGTGTCTCCCGGTTCAGGTTTAACTTGAGTTGTGTGTCTGAAGACTCCGGGTTTTGGCGCTAATTCCATTTCATGCCTCACGTCTCTCGCCTCAAAGCTCGAAAAAAAAACCAAAAACCTTTTTCCGTACAGGACAATGACAATGTCACACACACACACACACACACACACACACACACACACACACACACACACACACACACGCTAATCTCAAACCAACAAGTCGTCCAAAATGAACGACAAAACAAGTCATCAAACGCGGGACGAGACTCGTAGCAGATAAGACGGAGGGTTTTGTGGTAATTACCACAATGAAGGTTGGCTTCATTGACACAGCAGCCTACAGCATGGGGGGGTGGAGGTGGAGGGTGGAGGTGGTGGTGGTGGGGGGACCAGGGGGGTCGGGGGTCGAGCGTTTCGAGAGGTTTTAAAGAGGTTCCTGGTTTGAAGGAGACCAAAACCGTCTGTGCATGTGCCAACAAACCAAAACAATGAGCTAAAAGCTGCAAAACTCAGACTGCAGCTACACACACACCACACACACACACACACACACACACACACACACACACACACACACACACACACACAAAGCCTCCACCATGGGGTCACAGCAGCGTTATTGATTATCTGGGAGCAGAGGAACTTTAGTGACCGTTTTCGATGACTGCGCAGACGTCAGGACACGAAACAGCCTGAGCCACAGCTACTGCAGTTTACAACGTGTGTGTGTGTGTGTGTGTGTGTCTGTGTGCGTGTGTGTCTGTGTGTGTGCGCGGAGGAGGAGGAGGCCGCGTCCACCCGACCGAAGCAAAGAAAGGCCATCGCGATTACAATCTTATCAGCAACGCAACGCCTAACGGAGGAAGCGGCGCTGCTTGTTTCTCACCGGGACTCGCCGAGTGACTTCACAGCTGGAAATGTGCAGGGAAAAATGAAATCTGAAAGACGAGAAGTTTGAGTTCATAGAGTCAGAAGTGCGTTTCTAAAAAATAAATAAATAAATAAATTAAAATGTTTAAATGTGAGAAATAAGTCAACGGAAAAGGCGGTTGAAGTGCAGATGAACTCTTCACGAGGAGATTTATGCAGATGAGTCGCACCTTTATGTAACGAGCTCTCATGGGTACAAATCCCTGGCACATATACTGTGGCATATATTTTATGTAAATTAGGGCTAGTTGTTATTCACACAAACAAACAAACAAACAAACACACACACACACACACACACAGTAATTACAGTGATTAGGGCTGAAATTATTCTCAGTTTCTTCTTTGGCAGGGCTCAGCTGAGTATGTGTGTACTCATTAAGGATAAATTAAACAAATCTTTTTTTTTTCACACACACACACACACACACACACAAACACACACATTAACACAACACTTGACAGGAATAATGACCGGTTTAGCCTCTGTGCGGCTGCACGAGAATCAAATATGTTCGCTCTCATGAAACATTTCATCTGGGAAGCGGCTCAGACTCGTGTAAAAGCAGATCAAACGGCACAGCGTGAAAACTCAATTAACGTCAACAACGACCGCACGGCGAGAACAGAGGGGGAAACGCAGAGGGGAGTGAAATGAGACGAACGCGAAGGAAGGAGCAGCGGAAGAGCCGGAGAGGGCGGGAGGTAGGCCCCGGAAAAATCTCAAGCGCAATCAGGACTCTCGCGACTAATCTCGCAGTTTTGCTAAATCCAGACGGTGAATATCCAATCGTAGCTTAGCATCAGGTGGCCGGTCACAGCAACACCTGTTGTCGTCCACCTGTTGCAGCGGTGGTAGAAAAATACAGCTAGCGGGTTTCTCCGCCGCGGGGGAAGCTGCTGATGTTAGCATCTGTTTCCGAATGCTGAGAGTTAGCGTGTCGTTAGCCAACAACATCACGCGCTGAGGTCACAGGTCGTATTCAAGATCAGCGCGTCGAATCTGCGGAAGTTGTTTCTCGATGAGTTTAGGCTAATGTTAGCGGCTCTGTCTTGCTAACTGTTAGCATTCAGTCTGTGAAAAAAACATGGGTTACTCCAAAAAATGCTACTGTACGCTAACCTAGCTAAGTTTAGCAGGCGCTACAGCGAGTTTAGCTAAATATTCCATGTTCATTAAGAATGAATTGAGCTGTAGCACTTCCAGCTAACTAGTTAGCTACCGACTCATTCAAGATGAGCTTAAGCTAACATCAGCGGTTCTTTCCTGCTGACTAGTTAGCTAACGTGCTAACTCTTTTTTAATGAATTCGCTGTGGTGTTTATTTATGTTTATTTTCCTCCATAACACAAAAAATGTGGATTTTTTTTTGTATCAGCTGAGCAGCTGCCCAATCTTTATGTCAACTTTAAATCTGTCCCTACACAGAACAGCTCTGTGATTGTGAATGCCATATTTTTTTTTTTTTTATTTTTAGGAGGAAGAGGTGTATAAAAAAAGGAAGAAAACAGTTTATTATCTTCTGCTCGGAGTTAAACTAAAAAAAAAAAAACAGGTCGCATCCTGTTATCTCACATGATGTGATTTGAAAACCGTGTCACTTATGATTTATTCAACACTCTGGGTCAGCGGCTTCAACACATAACGCGCGCTCGCATGTATTCAGCTGTACTTTTTCCGTCGGCCCCCACACGGCCTGATTATTTAAAGCCTCTCTCCCATAAAGTACATTCATACAGTATGTGAGTCATCGGCTGTCGACGGTACGGAGAGAAAACGCTGTGGCGGTCGGGTTACGTTTCCTCCCGACATCACAAGGAACATTTTTTTTTTTTTTTTTGGTGAATTTATCTGCGACGGGGCCGAAGCGATTTGTGGATTAGTTTATCGGCAGAAAATTAATTAGTTTGATTAATAACTTTAGTGAGAAAATGAACCTGTAGAAAGGGGAGTTTGCTCTGGAGAGCATGAAGCTAATTGTTTGTCTGACGATGAAGATGACTGCGTTGCCAAGTGTTTACGTTCGCTCTGATCACATTAACGTAATTAGAGTTGGGTGTTTACTCCACCTCCATCCTTTTCCCACATTACCGCCTTAATGACTCCGTAATTGCATCTCAATGTAAACTCGATGAACGGGTGTGGTCCGTAATGAGCGGCGCGCGATGGTCAAAAGATTTCCCCCGAGGACGCGCTCGGCAGCTGCCGTCCATTAGACGCCCGCCCGCATCACAGGAAGCGTGGCGTCCGAAAGCGGCGGCGGTCGTAAGGTAGATTCACTGTCGATTTTTAAACGGATTATAAAGGTGGATCGATTTCAGCCTCAGACGACCCCCCCCCCAGTCAGAAAGGTCAAAACGATATCGTTAAATTTTATGTTGTCATCACCAAAGTTATTACACTTTGTCCTGAGGAATAGAGGTTGAGAAATTTTACTCCAAAAAAAAAAAAAAACTCCCGGAGCTGCCCGCAGGAAAGCTCAGCTCACCAGACCGGGTCGGGCTCATCCTCTGGGGACTATGACCGTCTGACCCGGGAGCCACCGCGCTCCTGGTGCTGAAGATGTGTTGGTACCGGTGCTGAAGAGTTCCACCCGGCGGCGCCGCCTTCGTCGCTCTTAGATGCAGCAGCGCCGAACATTCACTTTATTTCTTTATTTATTTTCCCGCTCTTTCAGTCATCGTCCAGAGATAACCGCCCGTGTGTGTGTGTGTGTGTGTGTGTGTGTGTGTGTGTGTGTGTGATGGGACTGAAAAACCACCGGCCTCCTCCGTCACACAGCGCCGACTCAAAATAAGAGGAGTGTAGGTAAAAAAAAAAAAGCAACCAAGTGCAAATCGCAAACAAGCCGAGGACGCCGAGCGATAAAGGGAAGGATGAGGTCCAGGTACCGACAGCGGCGCCGCCGCCAACTCCTGCGGGGGGGGAGGGAGGGTGTGTGTGTGTGTGGGGGGGGGGGGTATATGTACCTGTACTTGGCACACATCACCATCTCCCGCTAAAAATAGCGGGGCCCCCATTCAGAAGTAACAAAGGTTGGAAAGAAGCTCGGTTCCTTCGCAGTGACCTCACCTGACCGCTCTCTGCGCGGTGCAGTTCGTTAGCGGCGGCGGGCGGTGGGCCGGGTCGGTCGCCTTGTCCCACCGGGAGGGGCGGGCGGGCGGGCGGCGGCGGCTCCTCGGAGCAAAGGTGAAAAAAATCAGCCCGCCGACGCCGAGAGCTCCCGCCGTGACTAATGCGGCTGCCCGCGACCCGCCCTCCTGCGGGCGACTTCCTCCTCCAGGGAGGGCTTAGGCCAATCCCTGCGCACTTTTCTCCCAAAGCACCCCCCACCACCACCACCACCACCACCACCTCCACCCATTCCCCCCCGCGCTCCATCCTCCCCGGAGATGCAGCCAGACTCCTCATTCACATAAAACCAGTAATACTGTGTGTTGTGACAAAGGGTTTGTTTTTCTGAGAACAAATGTTCGCCGCGCAATCATCCGTCATGCTTTGATCTGGCAGTTTCAATTTTACAGTTTTTCATCCCAATTCTGCGCCCGAAGGGATTAAAAATCAATGAGGACCGGATAACCCCCCCTCCATATCAAAGCTTTGCGCGAGGGTATCGAATCGATTGGAGGGGAAGTGAATTATCCTGTCGCCGCTCTTCTTTCAGCCGCCGTTCACCTGTATCTCCGCCTGCTCTCCAAGAGTTAACTGAAGTTGTGAGCGAGGACGGACGCGGCCTCGATTTCACCCCCCCCCCCGATCTTCCCGGCGATGTGCCCGCGAGTCGATAACGAAGTCGGCGGCGGAGAGAACGGCCCGAGCGACACTTTAAAGGGCCGTTTGTTTGAAAGCCACGGATGTGATTTACTCTGCGACAGAGGCGCTAATCTACCTTTTTTTTTTTTTGTCTTTCCGTTACCTCGTCTCTGTTTCTGCCTGCGACTGATGGTGACTCAGGGAAGAAGCCATTTTGTGTCTCCGCTATACGTGACGGCGTCGCAGTCGCCCAGAAACCAACCAGCTCTAAAAACCGAGACGATCGATCGATATTCTGGGTTTTTTTTCCACTGTTGATGAATGTTAGCAGCTCATCTATTTAGCTAACTCCAGTTAGCATATCATTAGCTGACAGCATGGCGCCGTGGGAGGTCACAGGCTAATGTTAGCGGTTCTGTCCTGCTAACTGTTAGCATTAACTGCACTAGGTTTAAAAAAATTGTCTTTGAAAACATGAAGAGTAAATAAAAGTTGCGTTGCTCATTTACGCTAACGTTACGTAGCGACTTTGGCTGAATCGTTCATGCGTAACAAAACTTCTGGATCATTTATTGACCCGTTTTTCCTCATTCGTAGGCAGCCAGTACTTCTAGCTAGCTAGCTACCTTGCTAACTAGCTTCCGTGCACTCTCGGTGGCAACACGCGACCGTACGACTTTGTTGTGCGTTGTATTTTTCCCCCCGAAATGTGTTTGAATATTAAGGATTCATAAAGTGCGGCCTCTGCTCAGTCCTGCCCACGCAAAACACACACACACACACACACACACTTAATAGGGTAATGATCACCGCTCTCCAGTGCAGTTTAATGGACCGGCAAACATCGCACACACACACACACACACACACACACACATGCGCGCCGCACGTCAGCGGCGGACTGATGGATCTTTTGCCGGACAATCAAAAATTGAATCTCCATACATCAGCTGGGATGTGTTCGACGGGCCGCGGCGAAAGAGTCGGACAGTGATTCACGGAGCGCGTCGCCGCCCCCGCCGTCCGGCGAACTTTACAGGCCGAAGCCTGAAAGTTTCGTCACGGCGACAAATCATCTTCAGATGGGCCGTTTGGCCCGGGAAGACGGCGGCCCAACCTCGAGTCGCCTCGTCCCGCGTCCTCTCCTCAATAGAGAGAGTGTCAGAGAACAGACAAATGGAGGTTTGATCTCTCTTCGCCTCCTCTCTGCAACCCCCACCTCCTCCATCTATCTGATCTCCTCCGTCTGATCTCTCCTCTGTTTCCTCCTTTTCCTCCTGCTCCTCATCCTCAAATTGCTTCTTCCTCCGTCATCCGCTGTCATCGCACTTTGATGTGATTCCCCGGGTGTCGGCCGTTTCATCTGCGCCGATCCTCGCCGCCGTTTAATCAGCCCGCTTGTTTCCTGGAAGCGTCCTGCGGGCGAAACCGCCGCCGCGGCGACCAGACCCTTCATCTGTTGTCACAACAATTAGCAACGCCTCAATTTAACCCCCCCCCACACACACACACACACACACACACACACTCATCAGCATCTGTAGGCAACATAAATGATAACTTATAGTAATGGGCTTAATTAAAGCAAATGTAGTTACTCCGGTAGATCTGCTGTTTAGTTTAAAGTTGAATTTTGATCAGATTGTCGTAGCGCAGTTTCTTTTAGTTTCTTTCTGCGAAACTTTTCAAAAAAAAAAAGGGTAAAACATGTACAAAACAAAAAAGTTAGTCGCTTTGATTATAAATATCCGTACTCTTTCAAATAACATATTTCTGTGGAAAAAAAAAAAAAAAAACGCTGACATATCCACAGTTTATCGCGGTGAGAGGCTTTTTTTCCCCTCCTCCCCCGGTCCTTCTGTCTGGTGCGTTTAATGTGTCCATATTTACAAAGTCACTCTCGGTTTTTGTCTTGTTTCGTTCGTGGCGAAAACAACAATGGAAAACATTTCAACAGCGGTTTCCTTCCAGACGACGCGTCGAGCTTTTCTTCTTCCGGCCCGACCGACCGTCCACTTTTCAGCGGTAAGTGGTGAAATAGCAGATCTCAGCTCGGCTTTTTGCATAAATTACACGGGACGTCAGCATAATGTCGTGTTTTTTTTAATCCCAGATGCGTGCAGTCTATACATGACCGGCACGCCGTGATGCCTACCGTTGTGTTGGAGCGGAATCACGACACGCCGAGTTGTGCAAAGGCCAGAAATTTATAATTAAACCCATTAAAGTCTGATTGATTTTTACCTGTCCGACAGTGTCTGTGCTCGGCTCATATAAACTCGGGAGGGGGCTGTAAATGTTTACAGGGTTTTTAATAACTTCTGTCAGCATCGATCCGTTCTCGCTGTCGGACTCCTTCCTCTTCGCTGAACGCGCTGTGCGGTTTTCGTGGACTGTTTTTTTTTTTTTTTTGGGGCCCGCCGTTCCTGCGCGTTATATTCGCCCGGTCCGAAATGATGAATAACGCACGCCGCGGACGAGTTCTGCGGGATATTGCTTTCCCGCTCCCCCGCGGTCGCAGCTGTTGCTCTTATTTTCACCTGCGGGCGGCTGAATATTGCGCCCGAATCACGGAGATGAAGACGACGGCGAACGTTCGGCGGGGAATTAGGATGGATGACGAGCTCTCTGACACCGCAGGCGCTGGAAGGAGCCAGGATTTTCGCGTAAAAGCCGGAGTTTCATCAGTAAAGCGGGGCAGCGGAGAAGAGAGCCTCACGCCTCCCGATTTGTGGACATGTCACAGATCCAGCGTGTTTACCTTAAATCGGAACGAGGAGCAAAAACTTTTTAAAAAACTGACTCCAGAACAGCGAACAGGTCGTTCCCCCGTCGGGCCGGTTGACGGAGGCAGCAACAACATTTAAAGTCTGCGTGGCTTCTCGGCAAAAAACAAAAAAATAAACAAAAATTAACAGTCGCGTCGTTCAGTCAGCGGCGGATTATGAGCCGATCGGCCCCCGGGACACAGATACGGAAACAGAGATGCAAAACGATGGAGTTGGTTAGTTGTTGTTTGGTGGTTGTGCGTCTGAGTAAATGTACTCGGTTACTTCCCGGCTGTGAAACGTTATCGTGTGGGAACACGGCGCAGTCTCCGTGACCCCGTCGGCGTATTTTTTTCTTTTAAAGTCAAAGTTTTTGTCGGGAGTTCGTGTTCCTTTTTCTCTCTTTTTTTTTTTTCTTCTCCGGAGTCTGGAGAAGGAGTCCCGTTCTCCAGACTCCGCTCTCTCCACCCACAATCAATTTCCTGTCCCTCAGCTCATTACTCATCTGCTGTCTCACCCCTTCCTCCCCGTCCCCCACCCCCACTTCCTTCAGTCGCTCTCTGAGGATCGGCACAAGCTCTGCCGCGTGAAACCGGCCGGCGAACCGGGCCTCTCCTAAAACGATCCGGGTCTGCCGGTTCTCCGAGGGAAAACATCGCGCGAAACAGACCTGCTTCTGTTTTAAAGTCTTTAAAGGCAGGAACAGGTGAAGCGTCCAGGTGAGCTTCACCTGCTTCACCCGAGGCGGCGAGAGAAAAGAGAAAAGCTCTCTGAACCATCTCCGGATCCAGTTCTAAGTTCTAATCTGTGAAGCCAACAAATCTTCTTCTTCTTCTTCTTCTTCTTCTTCTTCTTCTTCTTCTTCTTCTTCTTCTTCTTCTCCTCGTTAAATGTTCGCGCACGAGTGAGACGCAGCAGAGAGGATTTCGTTCGCCGTCGCGTGAAACAACGCGGCGCTGGAAAGTTTCTCTCGGCCGCACCGCATCCAATCGTGTGCGCTGCGATGTCATAAGTGAACCGATGTCGTGAGTCGCCATGGCAACAGATAAACAGGGGTTCTGAAGTACACAAACACGCCACAGTACTGTGACACACGCACACAAACGCACACACCATCCTGAGCGTCCTTGAAATCTGCTGCGCTGTTTGTCACGCTGAGTGTTACGGACAACTGAGACAATGTGTTTGTGTTTCTGTACATCTGCAACTTTGTGTAGCTTAAGTGTATGGTCTGTGTGTGTGGCCGCTGTGTGTTTGTGCGTGTGTGTGTGTGTGTGTATAATGCAGGGGCTTTGCGAGCTTTGCTGGCACTACAGAGACATCCTTAGTGGAATGGAGAACAAAGAGAGAGGCTCTTAATGAGCTCTGCCACTGCTGAGACCCAAACTAGGCCAGCCAATAGCCCGTGTGTGTGTGTGTGTGTGTGTGTGTGTGTGCGTGCGTGCAAGCTGAGCCGTCGTCAGCGCTGACACACACACACACACACACACACACGCAGCACAGTGCAGGACCAGCAGTGGGACCAGAACCAGGCGAAGGTGTTAGCCAGGTGTCTGCGGTGACTCAGGACTCAGCGTGACAGCGTTTCACGTCAAGAGCTCATTTACTCGTTTAAACAACGCTTCACAAAAACAACAACAACAACAACAACAACAACAAACGACGCAAGCAGCCGGCAAACAAAGTCCCCCGCTCGTTTAGCGTTGCTCCGCTGTTACGTTATCCTACTCGGTTAAGAAATAAAAAAGAAGAAGCAGACTGCAGCAGAACCAACACGTGTTTTTATGCCTTGTAAAAACCTGCCGTTACCCACAATGCACCTCGGCCTATTTTTGAGTCTCAGCATCATTTCTCAGTTTGACGTTAGCGAAATCCGTCAATTGCGATTGGCCCGGCCGCGCGTCACTCGAACTTTTAAGAGAGAGAGAGAGAGGGAGGAGACGTAAATCAACGCGGAGGTGTGTTTTTGATCTTCACACCTTCAAAATAAAAGACCAGAAAAACTCTTCAAAATAAGAGCGGAAGCAGCAGCAGCAGCATCCCACACAACAATCCAAACAGAACTGTCTCTGACCTCGGCAGATGTAGAAGTTCCCACAGAAACATCACAAAAGAAACATTTTTTTTTTGTTTTTTTTTTCCTTTCTGTTTCATTTGCCAGCTCGCAGCCGAAAAACACAAATGGACAGGCGGCAGGAGGATTAATTAACCCAGGACCCGGCCCGGCTTACCCTCAGTCAGACCCATGTGGATGCTCCAGTAGTTCTGCAGGCACTGCAGCTCCTTCTTCATGCCTCTCTTGCAGCGGCAGTCGTACAGCGGCGAGTCCTGCAGCACCTCCAGCGCCCCCTGGCACTCCTTGGAGGCCAGCATGGCGCTGCGCTCCTTGTCCCCGCCGGACAGGCACTGCCGCATGATCCGGTACCGCGAGCTGCACTGGCTGTTCTGGTTGCACAGCTCCGAGGCTCGGACGCAGTCCAGGGGTTCCCTCCACCCGGGGGGGCCCAGCTCGGACCCGCGCACGCACACATCTGCGGGTGGAGAGACGGTTGGTGTTTGTAAACAGGTTGTGATGTCATACAGGTGTGCCCGCACACTTCAAATACACACTTGCGCTATCGTTTCTGCAAATTAATCCACATTATTATAAGACGACCTGACGACTGGTCCTGGATCTGTGTCAGGAAAACAACGAGTCAGCCTGGCATTTTACAAACGGGCGCCGCGCTCGCCAACGCAAACTGTCGAACCCTGGGACTTCCCAGCGTGACGCCCCTTCTTCTCCGGCTTCTGTCGACTCTCGCCGCCCGTCTCCGTCGGCAGCTGCTTTTAGCTCGCGGCCAAAGCCCGTCTAAAGGACGCTCGCGTCAGAGCGCCACGTGACGCCGTCGCACCGCCGTCGCACCGCCGTCCCCGAATGTGCAAACACAGAACCTGCTTTCCTGGTTCAGATGCGGACGCGGCCACGTGCAGATCTGTCAGTCAGTCGTTAGTCAAACCTTAATTACAGCCGCGTTCCTCGGCGGCGAGGATGCTGAGGTCATGTCTGCAACCGGAATCCGGTGGCTGCAAACACGGAGCGGATCGCGGTCGCTTTTAATTGGGCGGTTTGAGCCCGCGAGCTTCGCCATCTTTGTTTCTTCGCCTAAAATACTTCCTGGTTTTGCTTCTCTGATGCTTCGGTGTCGAGATTATTCGGTCGTTGGAGAGGTCATAGGTCACACTTTCAGCTGATAGTAGAATTTCAGAGCGCCCCCTTGTGCGCCCTGTTGCACTTATAGATTGTAAATTTGAACCCTCTCCACTAGATGCCACTCAAACCTTGACACCCCGTCGAGTCGTAACTCGAGGACTCGAGCTGAGTGGACTTCATCGTCTGTTGACCTAATCCAAACCCGACCCAGTCCTCCAGCATCAGGTCCAGTCTGGATTCAGGAAATAGACCCGTCCCGGCTCGGTTCGTTGGGCTAACTGAAGACGGGCTCCTCGCGGTAAGAGCTGCTTTTCTGAGCCGAGGGACGGAGCCGGACCGGATCCAGCACCAAGGACAGCGCCACAGCACAGCCCAGTGTACTGTGCACGTGTACTCAAGTACTTCAGTACATGTCTGAGGACAGTGGTGATACTGCAGTGCAGAAATACTCTGTTACAAGTAAAAGTCACGCATGCAAAATGTTTTTTTTTAATCGAGAAATATACGATTACTTTAAAGTAAAAGTACTCAAATGGCCAACTTTCGAAGTACAAAATGAGTACAGTACTCGAGTACGTGTACATTTCACCACTGGTATTAGTTTTACTGAAGGATAGATAGATTTTAATTTTTATTACTGTCAAGAGAAACTCCGACGCACAAGCACGAAAACCACCATCTGAGTGTGTCGTGCACCTTTACCCGCATCACAAACAGGGGGTGGCTGAAGGAGAGGTGTGTGTGTGTGTGTGTGTGTGTGTGTGTGTGTGTGTGTGTGTTGGAGGGGAGGGGTGGTGGTTAATAATCCCCACAGGAACCAGGGGATGTATATTAATGAAGAAAGCCCCTCGTGGACACCTTGTAGACCCCCCTCCTCCACACACACACACACACACACACTCCCAACCTCAAACATGTGAATATGCATGAATGGCGTGCGCGCGCGGGTGTCGCTGCTGCAGGTTGTACTCACCCAACACAAACACCAGAGTGATGACATTAATCAGTATCATGTCGCGTCCGGCAGTAATTCCCACAGGTCCTGAATACTGGGTCGGTCTCCCGCGCTCTCCGGTCCGGTTCACCCCGGCTCTCTCTCTCTCTCTCTCTCTCTCTCTCTCCCTCTCTCCCTCTACCTCGGTGTCTCTCACTCACTCTCTCTCTCCCTGTCTCCGCGCGGGGGAACCGGTGAAACTGCCGCCGACATGGTGGAGCGAGCAAATACCCCTGGAGACGGTCTTAAACTGGGGGAGAGACTCAAACCAGCGCCGGGGCTGAGTCCGTTAAGGTCCGCATCCTCCGGTGAGGCAGCGCGCGTCGGAGTATCCACGGTTTACCGGAGAGAGGGGTGGGTGGTGGTGGTGGTGGTGGAGGGGGGTTCGGTCCACGAACCGGAGGCAGAACCAGTTTCCCCGCCAGCCGTTACACGTTGAGCATCCAGGCGCTCGGCCCCCCCCGCGCGACGTGCGCCCCCGCGGTATACTCCAACTTTCTCCGGTGGTCGGCGCGCGACGGTCCCCCCCGTAGTTCGGACTGAGTCACGGAGGACGTCAAGACCGCGCGGCTCCCGCTCCCCTGCTCTCACGCGCACACCCGCATCAGTATGCGCTGCCGGGATCTCGCACCGGAGCAGCCCGACGCGTAACGGCGTGCGCGCGTCTCCCGGTAATATCCGCTCCGGCCGCCTCGTGCGTCCGCTCCCGTCGCCTCCAGTTGAACGCAGCGCGTGCCGGCCACTGAGCGAAACCTAGAAGAAAGTCCCCCCCCGCACCAACACCACCACACACACCCTCCTCCTCCTCCCCCTCCCCCCTAACGCGCGCGCACATCCGCGCGCCAACACACACGCGTGCAGGGAGACACACTCATGGCGCGTGTCAGCACCGGAGGGACTCTCTCTCTCTCTCTCTCTCTCTCTCTCTCTCTCTCTCTCTCTCGTCACACCCTGTTTTCTCACCTTCCTCTCACCAGGTGTCTAACAAGCTCCATGCGCGCGCGCGCACACGCACGCACGCACGAGCTCCGCACGATGACCCGGGGTGATGCGGCGCGCGCCAGCAGCTTCACAGTCAACGACCCCAAATACATTAAATACACTTCAACGCTCCCACGCAGTGATATACAGTACACCCGGGGGCTGTACAGTGTGTGTGTGTTTGTGTGTGTGTGTGTGTGTGTGTGTGTGTGTGTCATGCAAATATGATATTCAGAGGGAAAACGCAGGCGTGATCTGATTGTGTGGATGGACCTGATCCCAGTTCAGTTTCCTCTCAGGTGTTTTTGTGCACAACATGAGAACGTGTGTCGACGCAGGTGGATCGAGAAAGACCCGGATCAGGAGAGGAACGCGACACCAGTACCAGTACCAGTACCAGTACCAGTACCAGTACCACAGTAACTACACAGTCAGAAGTAACCGGAATATTCTGTGTCCTGGTTTTAATGAAAACCTGCATGAAGGGCATCAAGACAGGATATCACAGTATTTGTACACGAGCGGGAGTATCGCTGTACTGTCAGTCGGAGTCTTGCGGTGTGTCGTGTTACCGTGACGACACCGAAGTTACAGCCGCACTCTGTCGCCCGGAGGCACAACCGGAGGAAGCAAGCGACTTCCTGCAACACAAACGCTTCCTTCCTGTCACAGAATCTCATCATGGGGGATTTACCACACAACTTACCCCCCAGTGAAAGTAAAGCAGTTTCTCTTATACAGGTGATTAAACCCCCCGGGGGTGTTTCTGCGTGACAGGAGGAGTTTAAAGAGATTTAGCAAGAGCAGCTTTTCATTTCCATTTGAATAAACTCCCCGTCTTTCCAAATATTCATCCTCGCGCTGCGTTTTCTCCGAGTAGATCGATCGGCACCGATCGCGTCGTTCGGCCCCTCCCCGCCCGGTTCGTTTAACCCAACGTCTGGTTTGGGATTCAGCTCGGTAACCCGGCCCGCTCTTTGAAAACAAGCGCCCCTGCTTCGTCGCCCGCAGCCGAGCGGCGGCCGCTGCCAACACGACAAACGGCGGAGGAGTTTTTTTTTTTTTTTTTTTTTCCAGCTGCGTCGCTTTGGCAGCGAAACAATCGCCCGAGTACATCACAAGACGCACAAGAAGCGTTGGAGATAAGAGAGACGCCGCTCTCGCGTCTTATGTGTATTTTATTTTTTAATTTTTATATTTTCTGAACAGAGAGCCTGTGAGCTATATTGAATATTATTACAGCGTCTAAGCGCAAGCTGCTCCGTGTCTGAAATCCACACGTGCGACGAGAACCGGATGTGTGGGTGAAACTTCGTGGGCCGCACGTGGTCGGGCGACGAGAACGTTCGGAGGAAATTTGGCGGCTCGAGCCCGACGCACTCTGCTGGGAAATCACTTTTACGACACGGCGAACAGCAAACTCTGGGACAGCTCCAGGATTAGTCTGTCATGACTCCCCCCACCACCACCACCACCACCACCACCACTCCTTTTAAAGCTTCGTCTCTGATTGCTCTCCTCTTCCTCATGCTTCCCCTTTTCTTCCGCCGCGGCGGGAAAAAAAAAAAACTCCCAACGCCGACCTCCGTTTACCTTGGTCTCCCTCGGCGCTAATTCAATTACAGCGACCACTAGAGAAGGCAATTACAATTAACGCTGATTAATGAGGTGAGGTAGGGGGCGGCGGGGCGGTGGGACGGCGTTAGCCGAGGTGACGCGAGTCACGCCCACGGCCATTAGAGGGGAGGAATCAGGCCAGAGGTTAACGCAAATCAAGTCCAAATCAGACCCGTCGGAACCAGCGGGTGTGTGTGTGTGTGTGTGTGTGTGTGTGTGGGGCAAACCCTCCACACGGGATCAGATCAGATGTGCAGTTTGTAAAAAAAAACAAAAAAACATTAGAATTAATAAAGTTATAAACATTTGAATTAATCAGTTAACGCTAATGCTAGCGTTGCTAGAAAGTTTAACAAAAGTTTTACAGTGTGTTTTAATGGTCCAGTTAACGGACGGTACCGTACCGGTTTGATCCTAATTAGCCGCCGCGGTAAGCTAGCTAGCTAGCTAGCTAGCTCGCTACTTCCTGTTCTGTTTCGGCGCGTTGTTATTTCCACGTTAAGCTCATTAATTGCGGTTTGTGAACATCAGAGAAACGAGTTGGAAGCCTAAAGTGTAGGTGTGATATTGATTATCGATTATCTGCTGATTAATTGATCTGTGTTACAGCTGGACGTCCACAGAACCCTGGATCCACATCTCCGCCCAGACAGACGGTAGAACCGAGCGCCCGCCTGTACGGTACCATCGTACCCGGTCGCCCGGACCGGAACCACCTCGAACGCACGTGGTACCAGCTTCACGTTTTTTAATGTTCTCGTAGAAAAAGCCTCGCGCCCCGAGACCACCGCGGGCCGTGCGGGGGGTTAAACTGCGCGCTCAGCGCATCTCCAGGTAACCGTCCACTTTGATGTGAGCGGAAAGCGGCGCCGCTCGTTTCCTTTCTCTTCCCGCGGCGGCGCTGGTTGCACAATTAATTAAACGTAAGCGTTATTTTGCGGCGTTTGCAGCCGGATTCCGACCGATTCTCTCGTCAGCCGGAGGCGTTTTTTCGCCGCTGACAGACTCCCTCTCGTTTACGGGCGCCGTTTTCAGCTGATCCGCGCTCCCGCCGCCGCTTTTTTTGTCTCACCCCGCCGCATTAATTCGCGCGGACCGGCGTCGTGTGCACATCTAAAGGGAGGAGAAGCCGACAGGTCGTACACGCGACGCCCCCCAGCTGTGGATGTCACATCCCGTTACACCCGGCTTTGTTCACCTAATAAGGACGTGATTGCCCCCGAAGGTGCCGACTGTCTGGCGGCGAGCTCGCCGCCGCTCTAATATCCACTCAGGCCTCATCACGCGGGCCAAATCAAATCATCTTTGAATTAAAACCCAAAATGAAATCTCACGTCAAGGTAAATCCAAATTGGATAATCACGTTACGTGAAGTTAAAGAAGCTCGGGGAAAACTCTCGCGCTAGCTAACTTAGCCTACGCTAGGCAATCTGATGACACGCTTCTGCGGCTGCTTTCCATTTGTCCCGCCCCCCTGCTCGGCCGCGATTGGACGACGGGTCTCGCTTTTAATTCCCCCGACGCTTTTGGTTTCTGACCTGCAGAACTAAATAATCTGCCCGTTGGTTGTGTGACTCACGTCGGCGCCCGAACGCAGCGCGTATTTATGGGAAGTCTGCGAAGCGTGTAATTCGCAGGGACGCACACACACGCACACACACGCACACACACACACACACACATACACCCTACAATTAACCAACTGCAGTTTCACCTTTGTATGCGCAGAAGCCGAGCAGAATGGAGCCGGAGTCATAATTACATGTGAAGGTTTTCGGTGAATTTCCTGTGGAGGTAAACGCTTCTGCCGGCAGCAGCACCTGCACCGTCCATGCGAACATTATCATGGCCGCCCTAAACGCTCTCAGGGTGGTGTGTGTGTGTGTGTGTGTGTGTGTGTGTGTGTGTGTGTGTGTGTGACCCGGGATCGCTCGCGCCGATCGATGGCCTCCAGGCGGTTTGGAACGGCGTCGATCGCCGGTGTCGATGAGGTGTGATTAGCTCATCATACCTTCACCGGTGGCTAGAAGCCCGGGGCGTGAAGCAAATACACACACACACACACACACACACACACACACACGGTTAGACTCACAACACAAGCCTTATTTTCCATAATTGCGTGAAAGTCTTTCCATGTGGAAATTACATTTTCCTTGCGGACGCCGCGCGGGATTCAGCGTTTTGAACGCGAGTTGTCTCCTTATTTTACGCGACGCGCGTCTCAAAACCAAACGCACCCACATCGAACCTGACAAATCCACGCTGTTAATATTATAAATATTTGGTCACTGTACAAAAAACCCCAATGTGAATTAACATTTAAACAAGTTTTCAAACCAAAGCGCGATGAGGAAGTTCCCGCCAGGCTCCGCCCGCCTCGGCCTCCCGTGTCATAACGCACGCACCCGCGAGGTCGTGTCGCCGCGGCGCCGGGTTACGGAGCTGTGAGCCGTAACCGGGGACTCCCCGGCCCCCCCGCCGCCGCCGCCGCCGCGCCTGCTCTGATTTAATTTAATTTCGTTTGAGCGCTCCACCGCGGGGACACGCAGATAACATTAATTAGCTTTTCTCTTTTAACTTTTTCGACGCCGCTCTCGCGGCTTTTCTGCAAAGTGAGACCTGCGAGGCCCGTCTGTCCACCTGCCCCCACCCAACCCCCACCTGTCTATCTGCTTATCACTGCCTGTCTCTCCCTCCGTCCTCTTGATTGATAGCCCGTCTGCCCGTCTTTTCCCCGCGTGCGCATTATTTTTCACCTTTATCTCGGCCCACAGTCCCGAGCTGTTTTACACGCACAAACAGACTCGCACATATTTCCTGACACGGGCGGCCTGGGTGGTAGTTATGGCTGCAGTCGCCGCTTTTAAATGCGTTTCCGAGACCCCGGCGCCGACGCTGCATCTGCTGTAATTATAGCCGACAGAGGCGAGGCGGACAATGGCGGGGAATAAAAAGCGATAGCCGTGTTGTGGCTTTTATCTTCTGATACTTAAAATCCCTCCGCCGCCTGCCCCCCCCCCCCAAACAAACAACCCCGGGGCGCTTCATTTTAGGGGTCAGCGTGGTAATTTGGTCAAACGGCATCTCGGCCCGTCCCCCGATCGAGAGACCTCCGACCTCTGGCCCTGACGGCGTTTCACTCTGGTGTCGGACGGACGCCGCATGAACGCACAACTACAGTAACACAAACCTGTCAAACACCGCCGGCGCAGGAGCACAAAGAGCACGTGTGTTAAATAAACACAAACTGCCTTCAGGAGACATGAATTTCATTTTTCACGCGTGTTCACAGTGTTTGTGTTTATTCAGGACGTTAATGCACAAAGATCTGGACTCGTTCACACCGCGCCGAATGAATTATTGACTCATCCAAGGCCGGCAGACTCCACCGGACTGAATAATAAATGTCGTCAGACGGGAAACCTTGTATCTCCAAAAAAAGAAAAGAAAAAGAAGAAATGAAAGAAAGAAAATGATTGTGGACACTTCAGAGAGAAGAAAGGATTCTTAAAAGGAGACGGGAGCGTTTGGTCCGACGAGGCTGAGCGTCCACGCAGCGAATTTTAAATGCGTTTATTTCTCCGCCACGTGGAGGTAATCTTCAGGCACACCTACACCCCGCGACAAAACACGGAGCCGCCTGTTTTTGTTTGCACCTCAAACGCAACAACAACAACAAACAAACAAAAAAAAAAAAGCTAATTACACAAAAGCAATTAAAATGATTCGCTTTCATCGGCGGGTGGGACGGCGTTGGTTGGAAATGGAGGGAGCTTCGTCCGTGTCTGTACTGTACTGACCCCGCGTAACTTCCCCAAGGCCTCCGCACTGCGGTCGCACACAGTCGCACACAGTCGCACACAGTCGCACGTGTCCGACTGATACCGGTTAATTGGTTCAGTTCAATATCTGTTGGCTGTGCAGGCCACGAAATATCAAATAAAATGTCAGCGTGATAATTGGCAATGTCGTCAGAGTTTAATCGGTTTGTTCGTAGTTTCAGTCGACAAAAAACTAAAGTGGGCCCAGTGTCGTTCCCGTCTGCACACGGACTCACAAATCGTTTTTTCTGACGTGTTTGAACTTGAGAAAATACTTCAGGTAAAAAAATTTCACCTCGGCGTCGACGCTCCGAGCCGGTTCTTCTTCTCTGCTTCATTTTGAGGCGTCGAGCCGCGAGCAGAAAAACGCCGCTGTCGATCGGAACCAGTGATTTTTCTAATTATTGATTATTCTCTCAATTCACTGATGATTTGTTTGGTCGGTCCAGATATAGATAGATCAGATACTCATAGCTGAGGAGGGAGGTATATATATATATATATATATATATATATATATTTGGTATTTCAGCCAATCAGCTAATTGATTAATGGACTGATGCACTCACATTGATTTGCTCGCGCTTCGCTTCGCTCTGGCCTCGTGTACCAGCACAGCACTCGAGTGTGCATCTTATTACTGTACAGTAATAACTGTGGTTACATCAACAGAGCTTCATCACACACACACACACACACACACACACAGACACACACACAGAGACACACACTCTCACACAATCCACAAACACAGCGTGCTTTTCCAGCTCCCGCTGTTTCCTCGGAGCTCGCTGCACATCCGACGCTGAGCCCGGCGTCGTTTCTGCACGACCAGGAAATCACTCCTTGCTTTGCATCATGCACCCCCCCCCCCAAGCACACGCATGTTACGCCTGAATTTCATATGTGTCAGGCGTGTCAGGCGTGTCAGGCGTGTCAGGCGTGTCAGGCGTGCGGTCAGTGCCTCCGAGCGGCGGCAGACACCGGCGTGTGACCGAGCTGAAGTGACAGCCGCTGTCAGCCCACCGACCAAACTCCCGGAGCCGGCGCCGCTGAATACCAAAGAGCAGCTCCCACTGTGTCTAAACACCGGGCCATGGGGAGGGGGGGGATGGCGGCGGGGTGTTGGTGGGGTGGGGTGGTGGGGGGCATGATGATGGCGCGCGCCGCTGCTCTCCAACTCTCAGATGCTGAACGTCAGCAGCGAGGAGATAATCACAGGCGGGAGGAACCGTGGAGACGAGGCGGGCGGGGGGGATGAAGTCGAGAGCCAGCAGCTCTAATAGCCCCACAGCAGGGCCCCGACCTGAGAGAGGCCAGCGCCGCCATGCACCACCCACCCCCACCCGCCTGCCCTCACTCAGCCTGAACCTGGAGCAGAGACAACTCACTCGCAACTGACCACAGATCAGTTCAGAAGTCACAGAAAAATAACTTCATTCACAATCTGCCTGTTTTTAAGTGAAGCAGCGTTACAGGAAGTGAAGCCGGGTCACAGGAAGTGAAGCAGCGTTACAGGAAGTGAAGCAGCGTTACAGGAAGTGAAGCAGGGTTACAGGAAGTGAAGCCGGGTCACAGGAAGTGAAGCCGGGTTACAGGAAGTGAAGATGGGCAACAGGAAGTGAAGCCGGGTTACAGGAAGTGAAGATGGGCAACAGGAAGTGAAGCCGGGTTACAGGAAGTGAAGCCGGGTCACAGGAAGTGAAGCCGGGTTACAGGAAGTGAAGATGGGCAACAGGAAGTGAAGCCGGGTTACAGGAAGTAAAGATGGGCAACAGGAAGTGAAGCCGGGTTACAGGAAGTGAAGCCGGGTCACAGGAAGTGAAGCCGGGTTACAGGAAGTGAAGATGGGCAACAGGAAGTGAAGATGGGCAACAGGAAGTGAAGCTGAGTTACAGGAAGTGAAGCCGGGTCACAGGAAGTGGAGCCGGGCTACAGGAAGTTTCTGTCTTCTGTGCTCGTGTTTTTCTTGAAGTACACTCCGCTGACACTACAACAGACTCCATCTGTGAACGCAGTACTCGTACTCGGTGACCGAGTACTTTTTTTTTTTTTTGCGGCGAGCGATCCCGACCCGATGTGACCTCCCCTCCCCTCTACGAGCGGGAGCGCGTCACGCCGAGACACTCGGTTTGTCGCCGGCGTGTAAACAAGGCGATATTTATCGCAGAGGAGTCCTCGCCGTTTTTGTCCGAACACTTGGCTCCGCTCTCTCTCTCGGCGTCTTCCTTCGCTCTCCGGCGGCGTGTGAAGTGTCCGCCCGTAATTTGTTTGCATCTGTGAATGTCAGCTGCCGTCTGATCAGCCCGCCGTCTCGAAAGCGCTCGGCCTGACAAGTAAATAGCTGAAAATTGCCTCTGAAGAGATTTGTTTTGGCTTTTTGTTTTGATTACCGCAGAAATTACATTCCTTTTAGGAAATGGCAGGGAGATAGCTGTCGGTGGAGAGCGCCGCGCGCCGGGCGACCCCTCGCTTTAAACCCGCCGCGTCTTTTGTCTTTGGCATAATGTCAGCCATTTCTTCCCCTCCCTCCCCCCCCGGTGGGGACGCACGGGCGGCGGTCTGATGACCATAACGCATCAGCACCTGACGGCGACCTCTGGCCCCGGCTAAAGGTCGAGAGGCTGCTCCGTCCTGACGGATGTTGTTTTTTTTTTTAATCTCCGTCTCCGTCCCGTCCCGGCTCTTTATCTGCTCCGTCCACTCGCGTGGCAACATGTTATTTTGTGAGGTGTGTTTAACCGCGGACCGCCCACACACACACACACACACACACACACACATACACACTCACGTAACTACACAACTTTCACCCTTTCTGGATGAAAGAAAGAGAAAGGATAAAGGATTTTTTTGTGTTGCATAAGGAATAGTTATGACTCACTCAAAGATCAGAGAACTCTGAATTATTATTATTATTATTATTATTATTATTATTATTATTATTATTATTATTATTATTATTATATTATTATTTAACTACTACGGCTGTAACGATCAGCAGATCTCCAAACATCTTGTACTGCTGGTTTTTTCGCTCCTCAGAAACAAACTCCGTTTTCTTTTTTAACGCGACGGACGAAGATAAAGGAGAGTAACCGGCGCCGTGTCGGTTCTTTGATCACGTCCCCCGGCGTCCGTCCGCCCAGACGCTGAAATACAGGAAATACAAAATAAAATAAAATAAAAAAAAAAAAAAAAGCCAGAGGAAGAGAACTCCGCTCCGGTGAGCGCCGCGCTGTGTGTTTTGTCGTGTCGAGATCTCCGCACGAGGAGGAAATTGGAAGCAGCACTCTCCTTTCATCTCTCCACCTCCCCACTGACTCAAATTAGGAGCATACTGACACACACACACACACACACACACTCGCAGACGCACAGTCACCTACTACACAAGGCCGGCGCACACATCAAACCCTTCCCGGAGCGGCGGCTGATCTCAGGTTGACCTCGCCGCTCTCCGGTGCTCGGGCGCACACGTGTGCTCATAAATACAGATGCAGGGGAGGAAGCGGCCGCCGTCCGTCGCGTTTGTTGTTGTTGTTGTTGTTGTTGTGCGTTTACGTCGTCTACCACAATTAATGCACGTCTCAAGGTGTGTGTGTGTGTGTGTGTGTGTGTGTGTGCGCGGCCATGTTCAAAGCGTTTTTCCTCCCAGCAGCCTGTTAGAGGAGCAGGCAGGTGTGGGGAGTGTGTGTCTGTGTGTGTGTGTGTGTGTGTGTGGGGGGGCTCAGCTCATAAAAGCATAACTTGAGGCGACACCCCCCCCCCCCCCCCACACAC
>JAFBJZ010000609.1:335000-372500 GCA_016785225.1 Psettodes erumei | reverse complement strand
TGTGTGTTTTCCCCAATGCTCAGCGGACTAATTGGTTGTGACACTGGAGATGAATGCAGATGTTCTCCCAGCATGCTCGGCGCCGTCCAACCCAGAGCCCCGCGTACGGAGGGAGATACTGAGCGGCGGTCTGAGCCGTTTGCACCGCGAAGACAACAAACGCAGCGAGCGGCTCCGCCGGGTACGGCCCCGCCGTCCTCCAGACTCACAACGCACACACACACACACACACACACACACACACACACACACACACACACACACACACACACACACACATGCCCAGTGGAGGCAGGAGTCACACAGGGGCAGACAGAGCTTTACTGCTGATGTTTTCGCCAAAAGACATGTCAGAACTCTTTTATCTCCTCTACCTCTGAGTACCTACACACACACACACACACACACATGCACACACACACACACACACACACACACACACACACACACATGTGCACACGTAACATGCACCCTTCAACCCTCAGGCTGTAATCAAGGAAATGTTCTAGCAAATTTGTTGTGCGCAGTAGCAACCCCAAAGGAGGCTGAGTAATGATGCACGGCAACACACACATGACACACACACACACACACACACACACACACACACACACAGTGTTTTAGTATTCTGATACAAACAGATAAAAAAAGAAAGAGATGAGCTGCAGATCCACATATTCCACATACAGACAGAATGCAGTGCAGAGTACACAGTGTATACATGCATATACAGTGTGTGTGTGTGTGTGTGTGTGTGTGTGTGTGTATATACACTGTATGTGTGCGTACACTGCTGTGTGTGTCCGTCTACACACTCTGCTGTTACGGTGCTTATTAACAGAAACAGATAGTTTACAAACAGGAGGCGCGTTCATCGGCGAGCTTCAGGCTAGCAGTTTCCCCCCGCTCCCAGTCTTTATGCTAAGCTAAGCTACGCTACGCTAAGCCTCATATCTGCTGACACCAGCGTTTGATCCATCCGAGACGAGAAGCTTTTTCTACGCAAAAAAAAACAAAACAAACAAGCATTTGGTGAGCAAACGCAGGCGGTGTAGTTATGTTGACAAGCGAGACTCCGGCGGTGGAGTTTTTAGACGAGGGAGAAAATGCCGGTGTTCTTCAGGAAGAGAAAATTACACGGTCTGACGCTCTCACATCTCCTGCTCAGTTCACTCCAGGTGAGGCTGCTCTCAGGTCAGTTTGCGGTCGCTCGGCGGACTCCCCGCTGCGCTCATGTTTGCCGAATGAAGGAGAGTTAAATGTGAGATTATCTTCACCGGGTCTGGTTTGTACCAGCACGCGGCGGAGAAAATCCACCAGCGCTGCTGCTCCTGACGGCGCTCTGCAAAGAGCCAATCAGATAGCAGCGTGGGGACAGGTGGTCAGACTCACCTGGCTGCGTTTGTTGCCAAAAACTACTGGACTTAAACTGGGGAATAATCATAATTTATCCAGATTTATATTCATTTAAACGGTCACACAGAGGCTAACCTTCACAGCCTATCAGAGATCTGGTACACAACACACACACACACACACACACACACACACACACACAGAGTCCTGGGATCTGATGAGAGCAGATCTGGGTTCAACACTATATTACTTTCCTGTCCTCAGGCCCGTTTCCAATCTGACCCGGCTGCTGATAAACTGACTGTGATATCGCCCGCCGCCCCTCGATCGCACACACACACACACACACACACACACACACACACACACACACACACACACAGACACACACAGGGGTCTTTGCTGGAGGCGTATACACACATACAAACACAGACCAGCCTTTTACTTTATAAAACACACAATGAAATGATTCCAGTAACCCCGCTGCAGGATTTACAGATAGCAGAGATAGAACCAGAGGAGCTCAGGGCCTGCTGCTGCTGCAGGAGGAGGAGGAGGAGGAGGAGGTGATGGAGGGGCGAGAGCCACGCTGGGAGGGATGGAAAAAAAGCTGGTGGAGGGAGATAGAGGAGTCTATGGGTGGAGAGCTGGAGGCCGGGGACGTATGGAGAAGTGAGCTGCACCTCAAAGCGGCGGAGAAACGTTTCATGTCTCCGTCACGTTTCTTCGCGGCGAGCGAGCGTCGACGCCTCGCGCCGCGGAGAGGCGCTCCGGGCGCGGACTCCCGGGAGCCCACGTGGGCGTGACCGACTAATCCTCTCAGCGCCGCTGAGCCCGGGCCACTCCGAGCATCATGGGAAATGTGGCCGGAAGCTGGAGGTTCACGTTCTCCTGACGGTTCCTGCTGAACACGTTCGGCGAGCTTCGGGAGGACGCTCCTGTCCTCTCCAGCAGGTTTTGGTCCAGCGGTGGACATGTCACCCCCACCCTCCCATGATGCATCTCTGTGAGTCATTGGAAGGCTCAGATACTCATCCAATGATCTGCTGCTCGTCTCTCAGCACTTCCTGTGTGAGGCTCCTCCCATTTTGTTCCTCCTGAAAACCTTCTCATAAATATGCAGCTTAATTTTTTTCGTCAGGGACTATTTTCAGCTGCGGATGAATCCCGGTTCGGCGCTGTATCAAGTATCGTGTGTGTGTGTGTGTGTGTGTGTGTGTGTGTGTGTGAAAACCTTTCACATCGCGGCGAAATGAAAAATTCCTCTCAAGTTTGTTGACTTATCTCCGCTCCGTGTCAGACACACAGCGAGCGTCCGCTTTATCGGACGCACTTATCTGGAGCTAATACAAGCGTCCTGTAATAAATCCTGCCTTCATGGAGATTACTGTGTCCGGCTTATAAACCCGGGATGGGGGAGTGTGTGTGTGTGTGTGTGTGTGTGTGTGTGTGTGTGTGTGTGTGTGTGTGTGGGGGGGTTCAGGTGGAAATCCCTCTCCAAGCCTCTTGTGCGAGGACTTGTTTGTCTGATTTGCTCCTCTTGCTTGTTTTGTTGTGTGTAGCTAAGGTTCAGCTGCACACACACACACACACACACACACACACACACTCGTCTGCAAACATGGATGCACATTTTTTTGCAACGGAAAGTTTGGAATAGATTTGCATCGCCCCGCGGCGCTGACCACCGCCTCCTCCTCCTCGCTCGAGCAGATTTTACACCGGCCCTGAATATTTTAGCATGTCAGCGGGACAGTCTTAAGGTCCCGCCAGCTGTCCTGCACCGTGATTGGCTGATGCCTTCACTCGCAGTGGCACTGATACACACACACACCTTGAGCCCAACAGGTGCGCACCTGTTTAAACTTCGTTAACGGCGTCACCTGAACCCGGCGGCGGAGCGTCGGGCCGGACGCTGCTTTCCGCTTATCTGCTGAGAGGCAAATGGAAATAACCAAGCAGCCTTGAAGCCTCCACCTGTGTGTGTGTGTGTGTGTGTGTGTGTGTGTGTGTGTGTTGGGGGATGAACAGTGAGGTCCAATGAAAGATACAAACAGCAGCTCTCAAGTGACTTTTGTACCTTATCTTGTCCTTGGCCGGGTCCAGTCTCGCAATCAATAATAACAAGTTGGAATGCAGCCACGTTAGAGTGTGTGTGTGTGTGTGTGTGTGTGTGTGTGTGTGGCAACCGGGGGTTTAATATTCCACAGAAATGGACTCATATGTGCCTGTGCACGTGTCGAACACACACACACTTCGCTCCACCAGGGTTTTTCTCCTTGAATGAGACGACCTCCAAAACCCCGAAGCGGGAAAAAAAAAAAAAACAAAACGTGAACATCAGGAAACAAGTTGATTCGTGTCGCTGCGACCTGATTGGTGGCTCCCTCGAAAAAGACACCAGGCTCAGATGACGTAATGGGGACGGATCTGCTGTGTGTGTGTGTGTGTGTGTGTGTGTGTGCATGTCCATTATACGTTATTGATCCCCGGTAGCTGGCGGCTGTTATCAGAGCCATCAAACATTCTCGTTACGAGCGAGCGCAGATCGGCCTGTGAAACTGTTCGCCCCCCGGCCCGTCTCCAAAAAAAATAACAGCCGGGTCAGAGGTCACCGATCAACCTGACAGCCCTGAATGATTAGCGGAGATTTCGATCAGTAACGCTGATGTCACGGCGACGGACGCAGCCTCCCTGTACTTTTTACGGTGAGCGCCGGTAGATTATTCCACTAAACTCCAAATATTAAAACTTTTAACTTTTATTTTTACGAGGCTCTCCCCCCCCGAAAAAAAATGCTTTTAGTTGCAAAATAACATTGTGTTCTTATCCGTCGGTTCCTTAAATATTATTTAAACTTTAAACTTTACGGATGCTGGAGCAGTTTTAGACCCTCATCATCATTTTTTATCGCCCGAGTTAGATTGTTTTTTTAAATCAGGATGATGCTGACACATGCTTTTCTCTCACTCTTATTACTTTCCACTCCTTATTTTTTACTGAGCTACATAAAAAAAAAAGAATTACAGTAAATTCAGAGCCGCAGCCAGGATTTTTATAACTACTTTTTTTTTTTTTTTTTTACTTACCCTGCAGCTTCTTCATCTTCCTCTGCCATCTTTGAGACATCCCAAATGTTTCCCACAGGAAACCTGGAGAGTTCTGCTCTCTGTATTTTTTAAACATAAATTAAAGATCTCTTTTTCTTTTTTAATATAATCCGTCTTTTAAATTCATGCTCGCACCACAACATTCACCATTTTAATGGCGGCATTAACCGGCTCTCTCTTCAGACGCTGGATACCCGCCAGCCGTGCCACATTAATGCAGAGACTCGCACCTGAGACGAGCGCGGCGTGACCAGGTGGAGCGTCTGTGCCAACAACAGGTTTTAATCAGTTTTCATCAGCAGAGACTCCGCACGCACCTTTTATTTATTCCCCGGCGCAACAACACGATGCGTTTTCCCATCTGCTCCTCCGACGTTCCAAGACCGAGACCCGAGAGGCCCGTGGACGGACTCGTCAGCGATGATCGGGGGATAAAATCCCCTTACAGTTGTTCTGAACTATGAAGTATAAAATACTGCGTCCGCTGCCGGAGCTTTGACCTTAAGCGGGTAGATAAATACGCGAGTCCTCGGCGGCGGCGGCAAAGGAAACTGGGTTTGTAGGTTTGCCTCGGGTGAAGAGTCGTCCGCTGTCCCGGTGATCTGACCTTGGCGGAGCAGCTCAGAAGTGGGTCACAAACGCACAAACTAAACGGGAAACTGTTCCCCAACTATACTATTATATATGAGTCCAACATCAGGAGGTATTGTAATTTAACGCTGCAGCACATCCAGTGAAAAGAGCCTAAAATTAAACAAGCGCACTGCACCGAACATAAAAGTGGATTCAGCTGATTTCATTCCAAAAAAAAGTCTCAATGAGAAGAGCGGCTGACGTCCAGGAGAAGTTCCAAAAGGAGCCGTAATCAGGACAGCGTGGCCCCTGAGGGCCCTCTGCAACTTAATATACATCAGAACTACAGTAGAACTTCCTCAAAGACCACAAGAACCTCCCACAGGGATATAGAACCCCTCCCCTTTAAAGGTTCTTCCCCAATTACCTCCTACACCCTCCTGAAGGACCCCTAGAACCTTCTCAGTGACCACCAGAACCTCCTCCACTGCCTCTGGAACATCTTCAATGTTCAGTAGAACCTCGTTAATTACCATGAGAACCTCCTAGAATCAATGGAACTCCTCTGTTAACGCTACGATGTCAGTGAGAACCCAGTTAGAACCCGCTAAGGGATATCCAGAACCTGGTCAGTGATCACTTAATCCTCCTAAAGGACAAGAACCTCTAAAAGTTTTATATATATATATATATATTCTGTTTGGATCCAGGTGAAGTATATGTACCAGAACTTTACATCTTCATGTTAACACGTATTATTCCACGTGTGTTCTCGGTCTGTTTGTAGACGCTTGTTCTTCCAGGCTCACGTTGAGGATCTGCGGTTCTAAAATAAGTCCAATCAGCTTGCTGATGTTCTCGCCACAAGCGCGCTAAATTTATGCCCCTTTTTTTTTTTTTTTTTTTTTTCCTTCCTCCTTTTGTTTGTGAACATTTGACGTGAAGCAAACAAAAGCCGAGTCGGAGCGGGCCATGCCCGCAGAGTTCAGGCTTCACTTCAGCTGACAGGGAGGTAAAAGGTTTGTGATCTAGCCGGGGGGGCCCGGACCCAGCTGGGCCCCCGATGTGACAAACTGAATTTTAAGATGCGGCTCAAAATAACCGGGGAGCAGGGGAACGCCGGTCGGATGCCTCGACTTATTTTATGTTTAAAAAAAAAAAAAAAACCAAATTGTTCCGGTTGAGGGTTTTAATTAGCGAGGTCGAGGACGGCGGCGTCTCGTGAGTCAGTCGTTAGCCTAATGAATCGAGGCTCCTCTGTCCTGGGCGGCCCGCGGACCTCCGGGCTCCGTGAGTTTAATAAATAAATAAACGTAAATAAAACTCTAAATTAAAACAGCAAGTCAAGCACATGTGATGAAGAAAAACAGCTCCGATGTGAAACGGTACGGGAGGAACTCTGGAGCCAGTGCTGCAAGAACCGCTCCGATCCTTAATAGTACTAATACTACATGGTCAAAAAAAGAGAAAGTATTAGCTGGGAACTAGCGCTAATCCATTGGTTCCCAACCTAGGGGTCGTGGCCCTCCAAAGGGCCAGCGGATACATCTGAAGGGGTCATCAGGTTTTGATTCGCTGATGTGGACGCTAACAGTTGCTAATGAATGTGTTCCAAAACCAAATGGTTTGATTTGATGTATGATATCATCATCATCATCATCATCATCATGAGGATGACTGCCCCCTCACTATAAGAGGACGAGCTAGCAACACACTCATTCCTGTAGACACTGATCCCCACATGTTCAGGTGTTGTGTTAGCGTTTGCGTTCTCACGGAGACGACAGCGGCGGCGGCGGCGTAGGACGCTGAAGACACATCTGCGCCAGCTCCCCACGGCGCCCATGGAGGGTTTAGGCGGGCTTAGCGTGGAGGACGCGCGCTCCTTGGCTCGGGGCCCCAGCGGAGCCATCGACGGCACTCCGCCTCCCGTCGTCACGCCGCTGGCGGCTCGCCCGGGCTCGCTGCGTTCGCTCTCGCTTCCTCCCACGCCGGCGTGCCGCCTACAGAGGTGCGCCGGTAAAATTTTAATCAGCACGGGGGGATGAAAACACGACAAAGGCTGAGGGAACACCGGCCAATCAGAACAAACCACCTGAAGAACCGCCCTCGCGATCGGCTCGCCAGAAGAGGTCGGATTTTCGAAAGAAGCACCACGAGAACTTGGAGCACGATTTTCTTTGTCAGATTAGTCATATTTCCATTTAATTTCTGGAGGGAGCTCCTGCCCAGAATCCCTTGTTCCGGAGTTTCTGGATGACGTCTTGTTTCCGCTTGACGCTGAACACCAGCCGGACTTTTTTTTTTTTTTTTTTGTCGTCTGGGCTCTCTGCTGGAAGCAACTTCGCGCGGGGGGGGCAAATCTTGTCACAACAGTCTGATGGGCCGGCGGCCGTTCGGCAGCGAACGGCGAATGGCCATCGCGGCTCCGCTTCGCCAAAACAAATTACTCAGAGCTCCTGGCGCTGTTCATCGCCCTGAAACGTTTTCAGCCATTTCTCCGGCGCTGTCACATTTTGATAAGCTCTGACAGCTCCACAACAATACCTTACATCAGCCGCCGGGCAGGGGGGGGGTTCTGCTCACAGTGTGAGCACGCGCTCGACCTCTCAGCGGCGCCCGATCCGACGGAGCCGCTGCCCGACCTTGACCCGGTTCTTTGTGTTTGGACCTGCGCCCCCTTCGCTGGTCGCACTCCTGTCGGGACCCGGAAGTTGGCCGACAAGTCCGGCTGAACCTCCGTTTGTCAAAATGTGGAAGAGTTCAGAAACACTGGGCTCCAGCAGCCGGGTTCTAGCCAGGTTCTAACAGCCGGGTTCTAACGGCCGGGTTCTAACAGACAGGTTCTAACGGCCAGGTTCTAACAGACAGGTTCTAGGCCAGGTTCTAACAGACCAGGTTCTAACGGGCCATGTTCTACTGGCCAGGTTCTAATAGCCAGGTTCTAACAGGCAGGTTCTAACAGACAGGTTCTAACGGCCAGGTTCTACTGGCCAGGTTCTAACAGCTGGGTTCTCATGTCCAGGTTCTAAGTTTTGGACCCGGCGCTGTCACAGAGCTGACATCAGATGTTCACATGAAAAGTGACAGACGTGGTCGTGTGAAGAAAAAAAAGTGTCACACACACACACACACACACAGCTGACCAATCACAGCAGGACGCTGGTGTGAATGTCAGATTATCAGATCTGGAACGTTACACACACACACACACACACACACACAAACACTGGCCTCTTTGGTTTTGTTCTCCGTCCCATTAATCTCCCATGAGCCTCTTCTTCTTCTCCTACTCGTGGACCCCGGCGGCAGGCTAACCTCCCAGAGTCCTCTCCTCCTGGCAGAAATAATCCGGCGAGTCGGGTCCAAACACGTCAGGCCAGAATCTCCGGTCCCGCCGCCGCCGCAGCATCCGGTGTTGGACCCTCTGCGAAACGTGTTCTGATTCCAGCCGCATCCAATCAGCCGGAGCTCAGGTTCCAGACGGCGGCGTGGAGAGCGCCATGTTTTTTTTTTTTCCGCTCGGTGCCGGCGTTATTGTTGCTCGTGTACTGACAATTTAAAATCCTATCGATCGCCCCGACATCCGGACGCGACCGCGTTCCTTCGGCGCCGCTAAAAACACGACTGATCACTGCGAACTGACGGAGCAGAAAATAACAAGATGTTTCTTCACTTTAAATAATCCAGAAATGACTGACTGCGCGGAAGAAGAAGAAGAAAACAAACGCTACCCGGTGGTTTTTCTTCACCCGTAAATCCAGTGTTTTCTTATTTATTTGACAGGAAGCCTGGCGGAGGCCGGTGGAGGCGAGGAGACGAGCGTGGACGTCGGCTGCATCGGTAACAACACAACGCTCGTTATTCCCCTAATTTTTACAGATTTGAAAATCATAATTTACATACGTAGCTTCAGATTAGATTACAGAAAACACACACAAACAACAACGCACACTTGGTCGCGTCGTTCAAACGTTCACGGTGGAGGTCGGACAGAAAGTGGAGTCAGGATTTAACAAACCTGGACCCACAGTGAGACCGGACCGGAGCTGCTTTCATTTATATGGATCCGCTACAGGAGGACTCCAGAAAATCCACCATCTGGACGGGTCCAGAACCTGGACCCAGCAGAGACGCTGTGGACCGGATTTGATCTTGACTTAGATGAAGGTCCTGAATTTAACCAGGCCACTTCAGAGGGTTCACACAGGTTCACACACACACACACACACACACACACACACACACACACACACACACACACACGACTCAGAGTGTGAACGCACATACATCACCTGGATTCATTGTGTGTGTAATCCCACGGTATTTGCACCGAGAAGCAACACAACGCTCGATATATACACACACCTTCAGCGGCAGGTGTGTGTGTGTGTGTGTGTGTCTGTGTGTGTGCAGGTGTGTGTGTCTGTGTGTGTGCGGGTGCAGTGTTGTTTCTACTAGAGGGACATCGGTGATAGAAACAAATGTACCTGCAGATGCACAAAGGGGATTTACATACACTGACACACACGCTGCGCACACATGTTCACAGAGGCTGCAACTCCCGTGAGAGAATAATGAACGGCATGATGAATCTTACACACTCTGCTGCATTTAACGCACACACACACACACACACACACACACACACACACACACACACACACACACACACAGACACACACACGTGGCTGCAGTATTTTCTCCAGCCAGATAAACTGTAGCCCTTTATTTCTCCACAGCTCCCTGGATGCGTCTTATCATACATGTTCTCAAACTGCCACAGTTTGTGTAAGCGTGTGTGTGTGTGTGTGTGTGTGTGTGTGTGTCCCGCTTAACAATGTGAACACACACACACAGCACACACACAGCTCTCTGTTATAGCGATGGCTGCTTCCATATACAGCCAGATAAAAGCCTGAAAAGGATTCAAGGATTTTTAATTCGACACGTGCTCGGCGCCGGATGTGCAGCGAAATGTGAAGTGACAGGCGTCACGCGACTGTGAAAGAGACAACAACACAGGCGCACAACACAAAGACAGGGACCTGGAAATATGAAGACAACAGCAGCAAAAAAAAAACACACACAAAAAAACCCTGACCTTTTCTTTGCTGCAAAAGAGAGGAAACACACAGAAGTTTCAATAAAACTTTATTGACCAAACGAAGCCCTCTCTCATTGTAATCACAGATTTCCAACCACGTCAGTTTTTCTGCTTTGTCTGGACGGTCGGAGCCGAGTCGCAGGACGGAGAGGGGGAGGGGTCAGCTGGTGGAGGCGTCCACGCTGAGGATGATGGATGAGCTGGGGACAGAGGAGGACATTAACGTCCGGGGACATGTTCGATGCAGCTTATTTCCTCTTGTTAGCTTCTCCTCAGTCTCTCCTCCACCCATCGATCCTCGTCCCCGTGGACTCCAATCTCCTCCACTTGATAGAGTCGAGAAGAGGGGCCACCTGTGGCCCCGGCCCCCCCACCACCACACCCCCACCCGTCCATTTATGATTTCATTTTCTCTTCTTGGCCTAAGTCGCTTTCCATTTCCCTGCCGTATTTACTCTGCGTCTCCTCCGTCACCCACACCGCTTGGCTTCAATAATAACCCTCCTCCTTCGTATTCAGCGCCGCGCTCTAAAAGCTTCCTCCCTCTTTCGTCTGCACCCCCCACCCCCCCCCACCCCCACTCACACACACTCACATGTCTGTGCCCCCCCCACCCCGTGTGTGTGTGGGCATCAACGCGCACCTGCACGCCAGGTGACAACGGCGCCAGATGGAAACATGCTAGCGTCATGCCTTGTGAAGGTATGCGGCCTGTTCGGGCGGCACCTGATCCTACGCTGCCCCCTTGAGGAAACCACCTGTCACCGCAGGTTGTCCGGCTCACATAACACACGTGTGCGCTTGATTGTGCACGTACACCACCACACCGGCTCCACATGTGTTTATCATCGCCACCGTGACGACAGGGGTCCAGGTGTCTTCATATATCAAATATGATGGATTAGCACACACTTCTTACCGCGCCGATGTAAACCTGCTCAGACGGAAGCTGAGGCTTCGTATCATCAATATTTTATTTCATAATGGGCTGAAGATTTCCACCCTGTTTAATGACACATGAATATAAATGAGAATGAATGGAGGCCAGTTTCATCGACCAAAAAATAAATAAATAAAAGGTGACATGTGCTCAGGTGTTTGCTGCCCTCCAGTGGCTACAGGGATGAACTACAACTGCAGTTCATGTGGATAATGATCATGATATAAAGTGAATGCGCTACTTTTACCTGGATTGATACTTAAAGTACATATTCTTGATGATACTTAGTACTTTTCCTTGAGTAACATTTAAAATGCAGGACTTATGATTGCAATAGTGTATTGTCACAGTGTGGATTTGGTACTTTTTCTGAAGGATCTAAATATTTTCACATCATTCCACATGTTATCGATGCAGTTTACCTTGAATAATTTAATAAAATATTGCCGTCTTCCTTTGTACTATTCCTCACACCCTCCTTTATGAAAATAAACTGTGCATGCGGTCTTTAAGAAATACCACATGTCCGTGAACGCACCTAACGTTAATGTTGGAACCGATTTTTTTTTTCTAAGGCCCGTGAACGCACCACAGGTCTCCACCTGCAACCATTTATTTTCAGTTTACAGTATTTATTCGTGATGTTTCTCGGTCTGTTGACAGAAACTTCCTCCACATCAAAGACGATTCGTTTGAAAGTTTCCTCCTCTGCCGGAACAAGAGCCCGTCACTGCCGGCGGAGAAACGATGCGTCGCCCCCTGGTGGTTGCCACAAATACAACACCGCGAGATGAAGTAATTCATTATTATATCATGATTTTTATATTATATTTTATCATGAGATATTATTTAATTTTGATTCATGGGAAGTTTCCCCCATTTGTTTTGTCTTCTTCCTCTGTGGTGCTATCACTGTTAAGGTTCAACAGTGAATGAATTAAATTTTAAACATTAATAAAATGAACTTTAATCTTTTCATTTAAATTGTGGGGCTCCTGGGAACTTTTAGTCCTTCTAATTCTTTATTATATATTTTAAAATTGCATTGTGTGTGTTTTTATTTCATTTTTAAATCTAAATATGATATAGTATATATGTAACTATAGCTGTAAAATAGAGTAGTGGATTTTTTAAATAAAGTAGTATGAAATGGAAAAAAAGTGAAGAAGTACTTTATAATTGTACTGGTGTACAGTACTTCAGTAAATCGAGCAGAGCTCCATGTCCATCCGCAGGCTTGAAATGAATGGGGCGTCGTACCGGGGGCCGCCGCGGGGGGCGCTGTTGCGGCTCCCCATACCCATAAGCGGGGGAGTGAGAGGTGCATGAAATGGAGAAAAATGGCGGATCATGTGCAGGTAAGCAGAGGTTTCATGTTTTTGTAACCGACAGTTTCCCCGGGAGCGTGAAAGGGAGTCCGAGCGCGGAATCCGATGCTCCGTTCACCCCACGGAGGCTGTGCGTGGCCGCTGGGCGCGGGAGGCGGCCGCGTTGGTGCTGTCCGGCGGTAAAAGAAAGGATGTGGCCGCCTGTGTTGACTTGTGGCCTGCTGTCATTGCTCGGGCTGGTTGGATGCAGGGCTAGCTTGTGTTAGCTGCAAGCAGGGGGGGTTTTCAGGCTGGGGAAGGCGAACAGAAGCCCCGGAGCCAGTGGGTTTCAGTCCGCGGGACTCCCGACGTTCGTGCCGGGTGGAGGCACGTCCCCGCCGGGTCGAGGGTGCGAGTTATCCGCGCATTTTAGCGAAGTAAACAATAAAACACAAACGGGCTGGCCGCGGACGGGTAGCTGTCATGCTAACACGAAGTGGTTAACTGTCAGCTTGGCGCCAGCGTGTGAGCACAGCGTGAACGTTTAACACATCACAAACCGGCACCGGGGCTCATCCTCCCGAACCTCTAACCCAGAACTTTTAAGATATTCACTTGTTGTCCCGCTGTGCTAAAGCTAGCCGACCCCCCTTTTAGCATGCTAGGCTAACGCTAGCTTCAGCCCAGACGTCAACTTCTCCCGCCCGAGCCCCGTTTGAAAACATGATTCGGTTTGTTGAGTGGTTCGCCCCTAAATCCGGCTCCGCGTCTGTCCCGCAGCTGCCGGAGGGGGTGAACGCTGAAGCCGGGGGCACCGGAGGTTTTTCACCGGGGGGGTGGATGGGTGTGAGGGGGGGGGCATGTTTATGTGCGTAACCAAGCGGCGCTGCTGTGTTTAGCTAGCCCCGTGTTTAGCTAGCCTGCCTTAGCTAGCTGCTCCGACACATGTTTAGGGAATAACGAGGAGGAGGGCGCCGCGGATGAAATGCATCTCCTCCCGCGTCCCCACGCCGGTCCTCCGTAATACGAGCTCCGCAACGACCCGGCTGGTCCGGTTTCACAGCTAGCTCCGCGTTAGTGCTGTGTTAGCAGCCCGTGTTGTTGTGTTAGCTCAGTGGGGGGGTTGGGGTTGGGGGTGGGGGGGCACACCGGCTCTGCTAACTTTGCGTTAACTGCTACCGCATCCCGGCGGTCAGCGGTGAACCACGCCGCCGCCTCCGCGCTGGCTAACGGCTGCCGAGCTGTGCGTCGCTCCCGGTCTCCCTGGAAGTTTTCCAAACAGCTTTATTCCAAAAAAAAAAAAAAATGTCGCGCTGCTTTGTCCCGAGAGAGGATCGGGTTTGTTTTTTTAAAATCTCACTGTAACGTCATCATTTCTTCTTCTCCACCTATGGAGAAATGGTTACATCTGTGTGACGCCACACAGAAGTCACAGAAGGTGAAGCAGCAGACATCTGATGTTTTTCGCTCGGAAAGTCACGTGTGAAAGGATCCATCAACTTATCGATTAATTGACAAATCTCAATACCCCCCCCAAGGTTAGCATCCCTGCACCTCCATCCAGCGCCACAGTTCTTTGCCGTGTTGTGTTTTGGCTGCAGCATTATCTTGTGATGAAAGAGGTTGTGAGTCTTCGTTGTGAGTTTTTACACACAACTCTGTGTGTGTGTGTTCAGCCGAAGACATCCACCGTGTGTTTCGAGTCCGACCGATGTCGGATTGCTGGCGCCGATGAGATGCAGAATCCCGATATGGACGATGTTCTTCATATTATCGTTAACGTGTTCACTGCAGATTGTGGGTCAGTTTGTGTCGGAGATGATAGGTTGTGCGGTTTGTCTCTTTATTGTTTCCCATCACCACCGCTCGGTTTATTAAAGTGGCGGTCCTGCTTACGGAAGCGTAAACCCTTCAGCTGTGTCGATTCAGCCGCCGCTCCGCTCCCTGATGGTTGGTGAAATTGAAAACGGCGAACGGAGCGAGACGAGCGGACCCGCTGCTCATTTGTGACCCGCTGAGGAAACAACGTCACGAGCAGTTGCAAGAGCAGCCCCGGTTTAAATGCTTCATGCATCACGTCTCGGGTCGGGTCGCACAACCCCGGCGGGCCCACTTCTTCTCATTCGAGTCATTATTCCCGTCTTACGAAACGTGTGTGTGTGTGTGTGTGTGTGTTTTACATCTCTGTACTTCAGCACAGACTCAGATTTCAGAAACAAGTGCATGAATTGTGCAGCAGGTCATTGATGAAGCCCCCCGCCCCCACCAGGCCTCACTGATCAAACGACAACAGCGTGACAAAGTCCACACAAAACGACGCACACGCTTGGATGTGGTTCAAAAGGCAGGCAGCTTCCGTCCCGCCGCACGTCTGGAAAGAAAAAAAAAAAACAGAAATAGAAAGTTTGAATGTTAAAATTAGAAACGAGGGCCATCTGTCGGTCGGCAGACGTTGTCCCGGAGGCGAGCGCTCGGGACGGAAGCGAAGTTTCCCGGCAACTGGGAGGGACGTGAGCGAGCGCTCGGTGTTTTCTCCAACAGTTTATGGTTAGACCCAGCGAGCGGCCGCACCTGTCCAGGTAAATTTCCTGCTAACCAGTCAAACCCCCCCCCAACTCACCTGTGATAGTTCACATCATTTTCTGCTGCTCCTTGTCTACAGTCACCTCTTCATATTAAATATTAATATATATATAATTCATACTATTCAATTCTGATTTGCCCTCCTGTCAGACATACAATGAAGTTAATTCATGTCAGAGGAAGAGAAAAGATGCTTCCAGTATGTACATGTATGTGTACATGTATGTGTACATGTACACATACATGTACACAGTACTTTGTACTGTCTGTAACTGGCCCCGGTCGGGCTGCAGCTCGGTTGTTAAAGGAAGTGGAGATAAGACTTTATGTTTGTCTCCTGTGGTGATATTTTAAACGCATTATCGCACCGTCGCCACCCATCTCTGCCCCCCCACCACACACACACACACACACACACACACCAGGGTTGTTGGACAACTTGTTCTCATGCAGCCTCATCAGTCGGGGAGTGTGATGTGCGGCGGCGGCGGCTGGCGTGCACGCTGGGTTTTTCTTATCTGACGCCTGCAGAGCTGCACGGGGAGCAGACGTGATGTAACGCTGTCTCGTCACCTGCCCCCCCCAACACACACACACACACACACTGTGTGAATGAGTTTATCAGTAAGTGGCATCTCAGTGTGACTCAGCACTTTTCCCACGTGCCACACAAACACAACTTCATGTTGAAGTTCCCCCGTTTGATCCGGTTAGGGAACCGTCGACCCGGAACGTCGCGCGTGAACGGAGACGCTGAGCTGTAAGACGTGCTGAGTCCAGAAACACGAGCACCAGGCGGAGGTTGATGACATCACAAAGTAGTGTGGGATCATGGGAGTTGTTGTCACCGCAGTCCGGTTCCCTTCACGTTCGTTGTTCTAGAGGTTGTTTGGGTTTTTTGATCTTCTGTTTAGTTTTTAAGTGTTTTGTTCTCCAAAGTGAAAGTTTTTATTCTTCTGATCGATCGAGCGGATCAATAGTTTGAGCTGTGGTCACCCCACACACACACACACACACACACACACACAAACCAACTGTGCGTGTTTATCTGAGTTGATCTGCGTCTGTGAGGAACACAATGTGCTCGCCGTCTGTCAGTGTGCTGGTTCCTGATAAAGTGCCGTGTCTCCTCCCGTGTTCCTCCCGTGTCTCCTCCCATGTTCCTCCCGTGTCCCCGTGTCTCCTCCCATGTTCCTCCCGTGTCTCCTCCCGTGTCTCCTCCCGTGTTCCTCCAGGGCCTCGCCCAGCTGGAGATCCTGTGTAAGCAGCTGTACGAGACCACCGACACCGCCGTCCGACACCAGGCAGAGAAGGCTCTGGTCGAGTTCACCAACAGCCCCGACTGTCTCAGCAAATGTCAGCTGCTGCTGGAGAGAGGCAGCGTGAGTACCGACCCGCCGGAACCTGAACTCGGCCAATCTGAGCGGGCCGGTCACTTCCTCATACGGGAAGCCACAGATAAAATCATCGATTCACGATCAATACAGTCACTCCTTCTTCTTCTCCTCCTCCTCCTCCTCACAGTCGTCTTACTCTCAGCTGCTCGCCGCCACCTGTTTGTCTAAGCTGGTGTCTCGGACCAGCAACCCTCTGCCCCTGGAGCAACGCATCGACATCCGTGAGTCTCTCCGCCTCCTCTCTGACGTGACCACGTTCCTGACCCGCCGCTCTCTTCATTGTCCTTGTCGTCGTTGTCGTCGTTGTGTAACGCACAGGGAACTATGTGCTGAACTACCTGGCCACGCGGCCGAAGCTGGCGGCGTTCGTGACCCAGGCGCTGATCCAGCTGTACGCCCGCATCACCAAGCTGGGCTGGTTCGACTGTCAGAAAGACGACTACGTCTTCAGGAACGTCATCGCCGACGTGACGCGCTTCCTCCAGGTGAGCGCGGGCGCTCGGTTTGGCGTGATTTTGCGTCGCGGCGAGCGGCGGCGTTACTGACGTGTCGAACCTTTACAGGACAGCGTGGAGCACTGCATCATCGGGGTCACCATCTTGTCCCAGCTGACGAACGAGATCAACCAGGTGCGCTCGCCTTCCCCGTCCGCCCGCCCGCCCGCGTGTTCGCGCCCGAAATTTTTTTTTTTTTTTTTTTAACGGCGCCCTCTCCTCCGCAGGCCGACACGACGCATCCTCTGACCAAACACAGGAAGATCGCGTCGTCGTTCAGAGACTCCTCCCTCTTCGACATCTTCACTCTGTCCTGCAACCTCCTCAAACAGGTGAGAGCGGTGAAGTCGGCTGCGAAGCGCAGGGAGGGTTACTTCCTGTCAGCTTCAAAATAAAAGCCTCTGAGTTGAGATGACGGTTTCTCATTGTTACTGTGAATACGCTTATTTTATGAGCCGTGTTTAAACGATTACGCAACATTATTTGCTTTAAAACATTTAGTTTTTATTTTTAAAAATCATCCTCAACACAATTAGAAGCAAAAACAAAAAACGTCGTCTTTTTTCTTTTTTGGTAAATAAATAAATAAATATGCGACGACAAGACGCACACTGTCGGTGTCACATGTGGAGAGCAGGAGCCACTTCCTCTCTAAGATAATTCATCCCATCAGAAAGCAGAAGGTGGATGATGCCGCAGATGGAGCGAAAGATAAACAAACGATCGGGTTTTTTAAAATAAAAACAAAACAAAAGCCGGAGGGCGAAGACGAGTGTCGCTGTGCGTCTGTCCTCAGGCCTCGGGGAAGAACCTGAACCTGAACGACGAGTCGCAGCACGGCCTGCTGATGCAGCTGCTCAAGCTCAGCTACAACTGCCTCAACTACGACTTCATAGGAACTTCCACAGACGAGTCCTCGGACGACCTCTGCACCGTGCAGATCCCCACGTCGTGGAGATCGGGTAGGACGAAATGTCCCGCGCGGTTTGTCGAAACGAACCTCGCTGGGAAAACTGACTTTTTTTTTTCTCTCCTTCTCTCCCGCAGCGTTCCTCGATTCCTCCACCCTGCAGCTCTTTTTCAATTTGTATCATTCCATCCCTCCGTCCCTCTCTCCTTTGGTAAGTCCGCTCACGTCTCGCAGCGCCGACGTCTGCAGCGGGTCACGTGACTAACCCGCGGAGCTTCCTGTGTGTGTGTGTGTGTGTGTGTGTGTGCGTGCGTGCAGGTGTTGTCATGTCTAGTTCAGATCGCCTCGGTCAGGAGGTCGCTCTTCAACAACGCCGAGCGAGCCAAGTTCCTCTCGCATTTGGTGGACGGAGTGAAGAGGATACTGGCAAACCCTCAGGTAAAGAAAAACACACACACCTCCTCCTCTCCTGTGTGTGTGTGTGTGTGTTATTAACCGCCGGTGTGTGTGTTTCATTTCTTCGCTCGCCAGTGTTTGCCGGATCCGAACAACTACCACGAGTTCTGCCGCCTGCTGGCGAGGCTGAAGAGCAACTACCAGCTGGGCGAGCTGGTCAAAGTGGAAAACTACCCTGAGGTCATCCGACTCATCGCCAACTTCACCGTCACCAGTCTGCAGGTGGGTGCGGGAGGGGCACGCACGCCGGGGAAGCGTCTCCGCCCGTCTCCGCCCGTCCTCGCCCCGTCCTCGCCCCTCGCCCCGTCCTCACCCGTCCTCGCCTGTGTTTCAGCACTGGGAGTTCGCCCCCAACAGCGTGCACTACCTGCTGAGTCTGTGGCAGCGCCTGGCGGCGTCCGTCCCCTACGTCAAAGCCACCGAGCCCCACCTGCTGGAGACCTACACCCCGGAGGTCACCAAGGCCTACATCACGTCGCGGCTGGAGTCGGTCCACGTCATCCTCAGGTGAACTGCCCCGCCCAGGAGCGCGGCCCGGCGCGGCCCGCCGCCGACCCGTCCCCCTAACCCGTGTCCTCCCCCCCCTGCAGGGACGGCCTGGAGGACCCGCTGGACGACGCCGGCCTCGTCCAGCAGCAGCTGGACCAGCTGTCCACCATCGGCCGCTGCGAGTACGAGAAGACGTGCGCGCTGCTGGTGCAGCTGTTCGACCAGGCGGCGCAGACGTACCAGGAGCTGCTGCAGTCCACCAACTCCAGCGCCGCTGACATCACCGTGCAGGAAGGTGCGTGACGTCCGCTCATTCCTTCCCCGGTCGGTCGGTCGGTCGTAAGACGACGGCGGAGCTGAACGCGGTTCCTCTGCGCGCAGGTCGGCTGACGTGGCTGGTTTACATCATCGGGGCGGTGATCGGCGGACGGGTGTCGTTCGCGAGTACGGACGAGCAGGACGCCATGGACGGAGAGTTAGTCTGTCGGTAAGAATTCGCCAAACGTTCCCACTTCCTGGATTAAACTGTAATAAAGGTTAAAGTTTCTCTGTCTTTTATTGGCTTCATTTATTTCTTCTGCCGCTGTTACCGGGCGGCTGAGGGGAAACACTTGTTTTTTAAAAATTTTTCTTATTTTTTTTTTTTTTTTGTTCTCGCCGCTCACCTCAGGGTGCTCCAGCTGATGAACCTGACGGACTCGCGGCTCGCTCAGGCCGGCAACGAGCGGCTGGAGCTCGCCATGCTCAGCTTCTTCGAGCAGTTCAGGAAGATCTACATCGGCGACCAGGTGCAGAAATCATCCAAGGTGAGGCCGACGCCCACAGGGTGGGGGCAGGGTGGGAGCCAGGGTGGGGGCCAGGGTGGGGGCAGGGTGGGGGTCGTCTTTGTCCCTGACGCCGGCGCGTAGCCGTGCTGACCGCAGCACTTTCCTACGCTATTGTGCGACGAGACGTGGCGGCGTCGCGCTCGCTGAGCGAGTGTGTTCTCTTTGTTCGGAGCAGAAACTGAAACACAAAAGTGTGAACGTTCCAGATGAGTTGTGTGACGTCGTAGTTTGTGCGCACACGTGTCCCGCTTCCTGCCCTATATATAAATATATATCATTATTTATATCTTTCTTTGTGTTTTCCCGGCCGAGCCCCACCCTCCGTTACAAAGCTGTTGTGTAGCTGTAGGTTAGTGGGTCTGTTGTGTTCCTGATGTTAGCAGCTGTGTGTTGACAAATAAAAGCCCAGTGTGTTTTTATGGCGGGAACATTTTTTGTGGCAGCTGCTCGTCTCTCGGTTACGTGCTGATGTTATTCTTGGTTTTCCCCCCGTTCACATGATCAGAGCTGTTTTTGTGTGTTTGTGTTGTGTTGTTTTTTTTTTTTTTTGTCGGCAGCTTTATCGACGACTATCAGAAGTTCTGGGGTTGAACGACGAGACGATGGTACTCAGTGTCTTTATAGGGAAAATGTGAGTATGACATGAGCCCCATGCACTTTGTGTTGGTTTCAACTTTTATCTCTTATTTAATTTAATTTGGGGGTAAAATCGTCTTTAATAATAAGTTGTTTTTTTTTTAAAATAATAATTTAATTTGATAAACACATTTAATATTACTGTCACAAAACATCCCCTGAGCTCCGGTTCCACTTCCTGCATTTCAGTGACGCTCTCATCCCCCCTTTGTCCACCACAACAAGCCGTTGCCGTGACAACCGAGCAAACTTCTCTCTTTTAGCTGAAACACGTTTTTTTTTTTTTTTTTTTTTTTCAGCAGCATCACAAACTTGAAGTACTGGGGCCAGTGTGAACCAATCACCTCCAAGACGCTGCAGCTGCTGAACGACCTCTCGCTAGGATATCCTCCATTGCTCTGTGTGTGTGTGTGTGTGTGTGTGTGTGTGTGTGTGTGTGTGTGTGTGTGTGTGTGTTTGTGTTGCGCGCGCGTTCACAGTGCAGACCTGCAAACTCATCGCCAGTATTTTCAACAAACTACTCGCTGAATGTTTGATACGTGAATTACGGTAATGTTGCGGCGAGCGCCTGGACCCGCGTTTCCTCCTTGACTTCCTGTCCGCTCACGTACAGCAGCGTGAGGAAGCTGGTGAAGCTCAGCGCGGTCCAGTTCATGTTGAATAATCACACGGTGAGTCCGCGTCTCTTTTTACGCTCTCTCTCTCTCTCTCTCTCTCTCGTCACGCGGTCGCAGCGACGCTCGCCCGCCAACTCCGACCTCTTTAACCTCCTCCTCTCTGTCCGCCGCATCAGAGCGAGCACTTCTCCTTCCTGGGAGTCAACAACCAGTCCAATCTGAGCGACATGCGGTGTCGGACCACCTTCTACACGGCTCTGGGCCGCCTGCTGATGGTCGACTTAGGTAAACACGCCGCCGGGTTTCTCGCTCCCGAATCACAAAGTCTTAACAAAAGGCCGCTACACAAACGTGTGCGTCCGTTTTGCGCGCCCGCAGGCGAGGACGAGGACCAGTTCGAGCAGTTCATGCTGCCGCTGACGGCTGCGTTTGAGGCCGTGGCTCAGATGCTGAGCACCAACACGTTCAACGAGCAGGAAGCCAAGGTGAAGCGCACACACACACACACACACACACTGTGATCTCCCATCATCCCTGTTTCCTAGTAACCGTGGTGTTCTTCTTCTTCTCTCACTTCCTGTAGAGGACTTTGGTGGGTTTGGTGCGGGACCTGCGGGGCATCGCGTTCGCCTTCAACGCCAAGACCAGCTTCATGATGCTCTTCGACTGGATGTATCCTTACAGCTGACCCCGGATCAGCCCGACCCGGCCCGGCGGTTCCTCGGCCGTTCGCCCTTAACTCCCGACCCGCAGGTACCCGGCCTACATGCCCATCCTGCAGCGGGCCATCGAGCTCTGGTACCACGACCCGGCGTGCACCACGCCCGTCCTCAAGCTCATGGCGGAGCTGGTTCACAACAGGTGAGGAGGTCGTGCTGCGTTCACGTGCGGCGGACTTCCTGCGGAGGCGGAGCGTTAATCACATGGTGTTTGTTTGCAGATCGCAGAGGCTACAGTTTGACGTGTCGTCGCCCAACGGCATCCTGCTGTTCAGAGAAACCAGCAAGATGATCACGACCTACGGTACCGCCACCAGAACCGCAGTCCTGGTTCTGCAGCCCTCACACCTCCTGTTGTGTTGTTCTTTTTTTTTTTTTTTTTTACTTTACCTGGTCTCCACGCTACGTTTAATCCCGCTTTCCCCCCCGCGCAGGGAACCGGATCCTGACGCTGGGCGAGGTCCCGAAGGACCAGGTGTACGGCGTGAAGCTGAAGGGCGTGAGCGTGTGCTTCGCCATGCTGAAGGCGGTGCTGAGCGGGAACTACGTCAACTTCGGCGTCTTCCGCCTGTACGGCGACGACGCGCTGGACAACGCGCTGCAGACCTTCATCAAGCTGCTGCTGTCCATCCCCCACAGCGACCTGCTGGTGCGTACGACCCCGGACGTGACCCCCCTTTCGCTTTTCTGGTCCGGGACCGGATCGGTCTGCATTCGGACTTTCTATCTGAGACACAAATGAGGCTTTTCAGACGTGCGGAGGAGAAACCCCGGAGTTTAAAAGGGTTTTACGAGCGTGTGTGTGTGTGTGTGTGTGTGTTTTAGCAGCTGCCGCATCGACCTCCTTTCAACTTGGTTTTTATTAAGGCTGCTCAAAATCACAGATTGGCCTCGGTCCGCGCGGGCGTGAAACGACCTCTGTCCTCAGATGCTGGGAGACGACTCGAGTCGACCTTCTCACGGTTTTGTAGGGCGTTCGTTAAGAAGCGTCTGGATTAACTGATTGAACCTGCCCCCCCCCCCCACAGGATTATCCTAAACTCAGCCAGTCGTTCTACTCCCTGCTGGAGGTGCTGACCCAGGACCACATGAACTTCATCGCCAGCCTGGAGCCTCACGTCGTCATGTACATCCTGTCGTCCATATCAGAGGGGCTCACGGCGCTCGGTAAAAAAAAAACAAAACAGCTAAAATAACGCAGGTGTGCTCAGAGCTGCGGGGGTTAACACCTGCACGTGTGTGTGTGTGTGTGTGTGTGTGTGTGTGTGTGTGTGTGTGTTGCAGATACGATGGTGTGCACGGGCTGCTGCTCCAGCCTGGACCACATCGTGACCTACCTGTTCAAACAGCTGTCGCGCTCCACAAAGAAGCGCCCGCCCCCATGGCGACGGACGACCGCTTCCTGCACATCATGCAGCAGCACCCGGAGATGATCCAGCAGGTGAGACGCCGGCCGCCGCCCGCGGCGCCGCGACGTGTCGTCCGCGAGCGTGACGCTGAGTCTGTGATGGTGTGACGCAGATGCTGTCCACGGTTCTGAACATCATCATCTTCGAGGACTGTCGGAACCAGTGGTCGATGTCGCGGCCTCTGCTGGGCCTGATCCTGCTCAACGAGAAGGTAAACGCACACACACACACACACACACACCTGGATCAACTCACCGCGTGCGCGGGAGGCGCGTAACGATAACGCACGTGTGGCGGCGTCCCCGCAGTATTTCGCCGACCTGAGGAACAGCATCGTCAACAGTCAGCCCCCAGAGAAGCAGCAAGCCATGCACTTATGTTTCGAGAACCTGATGGAGGGAATCGAGAGGAATCTGCTAACGAAGAACCGGGACAGGTGGGTCGCGCCGCCGCCGCCGCACGGGAGGAAGTGTGTGTTTCATGAACGCAAAAGAAATGACAACAAAATCAGCTGCGTGCACTCACGACAAGAAGAAATGAAACTGTGTGGTATTAGAGTACGGTACCTTCTACACGTACTGCTGTTGTGTATTTATACTAAACGCATCTGATGCTGATTTGTGCATCTGTGTGTGTGTGTGTGTGTGTGTGTGTGTGTGTGTGTGTGTGTGTGTGTGTGTGTGTGTGTGTGTGTGTGTGTGTGTGTGTGTGCGCAGGTTCACTCAGAACTTGTCGGTGTTCAGGAGGGAAGTCAACGACAGCATGAAGAACTCGACGTACGGCGTCAACAGCAACGACATGATGAGCTGACATTCCACGCGGCAGAGTCTTACCCGGCTGCAGACGGAGCCCCACCCCCACCCTCCACCCACACACACACACACACACACACCTACACCTCCCCTCGCCCCTCCCTCCTCGCTGCTCCACAGCCTCCCCTCCCTCGCCCCGGGCCCGGATGCCTGGGGTTCACCCCTCACCCTGACACGCGCGTGCGGGATGGTTGATTTAAATTTAGCTAATCACCCCCACACACACACACACACACACACACACACACACACACACACACACTTGCCCACCCCCCCACCCCCCTTCCTTTTTGATATAAGCATATATAAATATATACAGATCTATTTTAAAGCCAGCCAGCGACGGTTGGTCCGACTCGCCTGGCTGTCCTGACGGGGGAGGGAGGGGGGTGGGGTCGCATGTCTGAGCACTCACGGGACGGGTGGGGGGCGAGTGCTGTGGGTGTAAACGGAGGTGAGGCGGGGGTGAGGCGAGGTGAGGAATGCCGTAGTAATCCGCTTCTGCCTGCCTTGTATAGAGAAACACAACGACGACAAAACAAACAAACAAAAAACCCAAGTGTACATTTTTTTTCGTAACATTTTGAACAATGTTTATAATGATCGAATTTAAAAAAAAAACAAAAAACAAAAACACACACACACACACACACAAAGATGAGTGGAGGAAACATAAAAAGTGACAAAAAGGAAAAAAAAAAACAAAACCGTGTGATTGAGCTTTTTACAGTGTAGTGAGTTAGTGCAAGTGTCTGTCTGCGTGGGGAGCGAGCTTTCCACAGAGCCGGATGGAGGGGGAGGGGGGTGAGGGTGGGGGTGAGGGTGAGGGTGAGGGTGAGGGTGGGGGGTGAACCGAGCTGCAGGGTGTCACCATGGTACACACACTAAACAGGAAGGGAGAGTCAGAGCATCCATGTTGTACATTTCTTTTTTTTTTTTTCTTTTTTTTTCCTCAGTCTCTGGTCGAAGGGATGTAAATAACGTCGGGTTTTTAAAGGGACAGTTCTGCTATTTATCCGGCCGGGCGACGTCCCCGCGTCCCCGAAGACTTCTTCCTTTTTTTTTGTTTTTTTTTTTTTAAGAAGGAGAAACCTCGTTGGAAAACAAACCACACGTTCGGTCCAAAGTGGAAAATAAATGAGTCAAACTTTCATCGGCGATGAATTAAAATAAACTCGGCTTCATCAATCAAAAGCAAAAAAAAAAAAAAAACTTCTCTGGTTTCTGCTCGTTTTTCTTCAGTCGCAGTAAATTGGACGTCTGTCCAGGTGTGGACGTGCGATCTGGGACCACGACTGATATTGACGCCGCTGTAGACGATCGATCGCTGCTCGCTTGCCGCGCTCGTCGCTGATGGAGTCGCAGAGAAAACTGTGGAGCGCAGAAAAGAAGTTTCCTGCAGATCAGTTAATCAATAAGTTGATTAATTGATCTACAGGTTGAAGCTCAAACTCACACGTCTGAACAGCTGTCCAAAAATCCAAATGTACATTCACTGTACTGAGACAGAACAGCATCATCGGAGACGCCGGAACCAGAGAATTTCCAACATTTTTAATTTAAAAAATTCCTAAAAATCATTGCACCATTATCAAAAAAGTTAAATGGATTTTTTTTTTAAATTAATTTGCAACAAATTTATCAGAAGCCGTCAGCTTTAATTCACCATTTTATTGACAGAACAGAAGAATAATTCATCAGTAAATCAAAAATCTTGGCCATGAATCGATCCGTGTGAAATCTGAACGTTTACTCGTGTGTCTCTCGCAGATCTGAAGCGTTTTTTCCCATCATTTCCGTTTTCTAACTTCCCGCCCGCCCGCCCGCCCGCCCGACCTGCTCGGCTCAAGGCTTCGTTTCCCCCGCGGCGACCGACGTGTAAACAACATGGTCACGGCTACATTTCCCCTCTGGTAGGCTGGGTGCAGTTTCCACCATCTTGTTTACACTCTGGATTCCTTGGACCAGGTTTTGTGACTGCCTGCCCCCCCTCCCTCCCCCTTTTTAGGTCCTGCAGTGGAGTCCTTTCAGTGTGTGTGTTGTTGTTTGTGTGCGTGAAGTGGCTCTCTGTCGGCTGGTGCGTGTGCGGCGTCTCATGGTGCTCGTGATGAAGCTCAAACAGCCAAGGTCTGGGACAACAAAAAAACAAAACAAAACAAAACAAAACGACAAAAAGATCTGGAGGGAAACGGACCGCGGTTCCGGGTTCTGGAAACATCCAGGAACATCCGAGCTCCCTTGAAGGAATCCAGTGTAGTTTTGAATACCTGAAGAATATTGCATCGAACCTTGGTAGAAGTCAGAACAGTGTAAAAAAACAAAAAAACAAAAACGACAAAAAAAAAAAGAGAAGCAGGAGAGGAGGCTACTAGCAACTTGTGTTACTCTCTACGATGTTGCTGCTAACTGTTTGTGACAACTAGCTCATCTCTAACCATGTCAGCACTCATGGATGTGTATTGAGTTCCTACTTTTTTTTTTATTTTTATTTTATTTTATTTTTTTGGTTTGTGTCCCTGATGTGAATGTGTTGGGTCCATAGAGTGAATAGCTGTTTGAGTTGTTTGGATGTCTGCTACATATAGTGTAAGCATTGTGACTGCAAATAAACCTCATTGATTTTTACTGCGCCTTGTTTTCTCTCTCTGCTGTGTTATATTTAAAAAAAAATGTTGTATGTGAAATATAATTTTTTTTTTTTTTTGAGGATTGTTTTTACTGAACATGTTTGTTAACGTTGTCCGATTTTTGTTTTCTGTTGTTGAAAAACTGCTAGCGGTGTCGTTAGCATCGCTATCAGTTGTCTGGGGATTAATCCGCCATTGAAAGTAGTCCCCCCTGATTTATGCTTGATGGACTAATTTAATTGATTAGCTTTTTTTTTTTTTAAATTTTGATTGTATTGGTTGTGTTTTCGTGGGATTCGATGCTAGCAGGGAAATGATTGTGTTCTTTAACGGAGCGTTAACAAATGACTGAATGTCCCTTTAGCCTCCTGCACAGCTGCGTTCATGCACCTGCAGTATTGAGATTTAAAGGAGCGGAAGACCAACACAGGTGCGTATCGCTGCAATATGTCCACACACACACACACACACACACACACAGTGGTTTCTGACAGGTGTTATTACCAGCTGTGCCTGCAGGTGTGTGTCAATGCTAACGCACCTGCGAGCCGCTAATCGCCGGCGTCCCATTGGTTCGTTCCGTTCGAGCCATTCTTCTCAGAGCACCCGCCCGCTGTTGTCGCTGCGGTGACAGCGAGGGGCGTTTAATTGGTGGAAACGGTCGTCAAAGGAAGTGACATCACCGAGCACCTGGAGGGGGATGACGAGGAGGAGGCAGGTGCTTCTCTGACAACATGGCGTCGCTGCAGGAGCCTGTAAGTTCACGCTACAGAAGATGTCTCAGGTGATAATGTGACCTGACCTGGGGTCTGCTTTGTGTTGGAACATGCAGGTTCTGCAGGGGGTGGAGCCGGCCAGCAGGTGTGGACCAGAACCGACCCGGCGCTGGGCCCGTGGAACCATCCTTACAGTTAAGCTAGCAGCTCTGTACCGCTAATGCTGGCGTGCTAACGTGCTGATGTTCTGCCATGCTCATGCTCATCCTAGCTTAGCATATTAGCATGCTAGCACGCTCGACGCCCCCAGCTGAGGCTCATGGGAGTTTTTAATTGGTGGTTCTGTGTCGGCTTATTGTTAGCATGTCAGCAGGCGAACGCACACACCAGCTAAATCACCACAAACATCCGCCATCATAAAGTTTATATATAAATTAACACAAAATTTGCCTGTGCAAGTAACACACACAGCGGGAATAATAACAAAACCACAGTTAAGTGCTTTGTCATGCAGTATAATTTTATTACAAAAGGATTTTATACAAATTTAACTGCATAATGATAACAAATACTTGTGTTTATTATACCGGACGCTTGAAGTATTACTGTCTCAGCAAGAAATTAATAATCAGGTGGTCGCGTTCATTTTAGCACCGTTCCTTTTCAAGAATATCGACCACGAACCCGTACACAACATAAATAATAATAATAATAATAAATACATATATTGTACAAGCAAAAAATAAAACAGTTCCACAAAAGGACACTTCATTACGATTAATAAGTAACGAGGAAAAAAAGAAATTAAAAGTAATAATATTTTGGGGCTGTATTATCTTAACGCTTTTATCAGTGTCTTTGGGTTTGTGCCCGGGTGGATCTGTTTTTGATAAAACGACATTTTTAAGTGGATGTTTGTGTTCCTGCAGCTTCAGTTGTTGAAGCAGAAATCCTCCACGTTGTTGAGTTTGATGCTCTGCAGCTCCTGGTTGTCCAGCAGCCGGTAGCTGAAGGACACGCGGCTGACGAACCTCCCGCTGGACACCACCCTCACCGCCGTGTTGTCGCAGCCGATCTTCATGTGAGCTGCGGGACAGGACGGAGGACGCGCGGTCACTTTACGGTCAGGATGCGAGAGGAAGGGAAGGCGGGTGCTCACTCACTGGGCCCGGCGAAGGAAACGCAGAGGTCCGTGATCGGCAGCAGCTTCGACGTGTCGATGCCGTTTCCTCCCAGCAGCTGCACGAAATCCCCGGTTTCTGCACATCCAGGCCTGGACCTCTGCGGAGACGCCGAGGGAAGAGAGACGCTCGGTTTTATCGCAGCGGATCGGATTAAACGGGTGGAGCTTAACCGTTACCCGCGTTAAACGAGCGATGTTGTTCACCTTGGGGAAGTTGTTGTCGTCGTCGTTGTTGTTGTTGCTGCTGTGGTGTCCCAGGCTGAACTCGGCGATGTCGACCTCCACCGGGTAGATGATGGAGAAGCTGCAGTTCCTGCGCTGCTGCGGGATCACCATGGTGAAGCTGCCCTCTGGTGACTGCGACAGGACGTTACAGGCTGCGCGGGGACGAGACGAAGAGGGACGGGCGTTCGATTGGACGCTCGGGACGGAGCAGAGGAACGTACGGAAAATTAACGGGCGAGTGATGTCCCGACTGAAACGGATTTAGCTTTTCACACAACTTAAGTGTGATATCGAGGCTTTAAAGGAAAAAAAAGTTCCTTGGGTTCAGTTTGACCTTTGACCTTTACAGATTTACCTTTTTCTTACAGATTCAAACAGCCGGTCCACTTCAGGACTGAAGCCTCCAGCCGTGTTATCAGCACAGGTGTGTGTGTGTGTGTGTGTTTTGTTTCATTCGTATTAACGGCGACCCACTTACGGAAGGGGTTGACGTGTTTCCTGACCGTCAGGGTGAAGCCGCTGCCGGCGTCGCGGAGGCGGAAGAAGACCATGGCCACGTTCTGAGAGGAGCGCACGCTCCTCCTCGGCGAGTCGCAGTAATCCACGTAGCGCTGGCGGGGGGGCAGCGGGTGGTCCTGGGAGCTGGGGAACTTCTCGCCCTTCATCACCCAGCCGTCAAACACCTGAAGGTGGGATTTCAGATTCAGGTTTGCGAGGATTCGTGCGTGGAAAACGATCGGCGGTTCTGGTCGTTTCCTGACGCCGAACTCGTCGTGGTGCGTTCACAGACCGCAGGGGAGGGATTTAAGGGTGAAGTAAGCAGGTTTACTCTCTGTTAAAGCAGCTTTTTGTCTAATCGGGGAGCGTTTCCCAGCTCCGTCCTCCAACAAGAGCAGAGAACCAACAAAACCCACCTCACGTCCCGACACCAGCGAGTCAACGTACAGAATTGTGTATCTGTGTTTTTCGTGGGCTTGTTGGGTTTACCGTGATGAAGTCCCCCCCCGCGCAGTCCACGTCCACGCCGTCGTACTCCACGCCGATCACCTCGTCGGGCTCGGCCACGAGGAAGGTTGCGCAGGCGAGCTGCGGGCGCTCGGCCGTGAAGGTGAACTGCCCCTCCACCGAGACCATGTCCAGGCACCCTGACGGACGGACGCACAACCACGGCGTGAACGCAACCGCCACGCAGCAGCGTGCGTGTCCCTCTGTGATTCATCCTGATCAGTGGATCTCACTTTGTGTCAGTGAAGTTAATTGGAAACTGCTGAAATCGAGCTTGCAAAAAAAAAAAAAAGTGTATATGTCCTTTTACTTTATTTATAATCTAATTTGGATTAAGTGCAGTGTGTGTGACAGATATATAAATGTGATAAATTGTATTTTTGTCTCACACACACACACACACACACACACACACACACACACACACACACACAGTATATTTAACGTGACTCACGCAGCGGGCGGCGGAACACGAGCTCCTCAGGTGTTTCTCTCTTCAGCTCCGAGTTGAAAAATGATCGTAATTCATCTTTGGAGATCTCGTTGTTCTGCGGAAGAAAAACAAACAAACAAACAAACAAGCGCGTGTTAAACTTTCGGGTTCGTGGGTCCGCGTCTTCCCCGACAGCCGCTTACTCACCTCGAGGTACCGGGAGCGTCCCGTGGGGACGGACAGGCACAGGACCAGGAGGAAGAGCCGCTCGCGGAACGTGCGCTCCATGACACGCGCGTGACGATGCGGGAGGCGAAGCGCGCGCCTGAGTCTGAGCCGCTGCGCGAGCGCCGCCGCTTTTTATAAGGGACCGAGCTCCGCAGCGGCACGGCTGACACGGCGCCCGTCACCCGCCGTGGACCCCCACCCGCCTCCATCACCATGCCAACTGCGTGGTTCGTGACGAAAGCAAGTGATGGACGGGATGAAGGAGAGGTCCTCGGAGCCAATCACCAAGCGTCACTTTAATGTCGCTGCACCTTTTATTGGATCAATTATTGATTGAATCCAGTGGATCGACACAGATTTGGACTCTTTAACGAGTCCAATAATATGATAATAATAAAAACAATATTCAATAATAATAAAACATTTATTCATCAAACTTTTATTTGAATTTTAGATTTAAAAAAAAAACTCCAGAACAACTTTTCCCTAACTGACCTTTAACATGGCAGTGTAAGTCTTAGCTGTGTTCACGTGATTTAAATAAAAAAATCAATCAACATATAGATCAAAGCAAAAGAAAAAAGTATAAACAGTCTCACTGTAGACGTGCAAGAGCAAACTGGCTTCATGTACGATCACAATAAGAGGGGGTCAAAGGTCAAGGCAGCTGTTTACAGTATGGAAACTTGCAAACATGGGCCTCGTCTATAAGTAGACCCTCGGTTTGGATAAGCCCATGCCAAATCCAGATTATTTCACCGTTCACTCAGCGAGCTGCATGACAGATTTCACACTCGTTTCTCCGGTCATGCGACACACAGACTGCGATTGTGTTTGTGTCACACATCTGCCTCAGAAATCATTCATTTATGGGCGTGAAAAACAAATTCAACTTCAGAATGAGTGAAATGTTGAAAAGATGCATTCACACACTTTTTTTTTTTTTTTTTTTTTTTTGGGCGATGAGGACGGAGCGTCCTCGTCCTCCACCACCAGGCTGAGCTCAGTGCTCCGGGTCTGCAGAGGAAAAAAAAAACAGCCCGGTGCATTCGAACCGGGACCCGGCCTGGCCCGGCCCGGCCCGGCTCGGCTCAGCTCAGCTCGGTGAGTGGTCCAAAAACAACACGTTTGCATCGCCAAGATAATCTGTTTATGCATCTAAACCTTTAAAAATCCGAGGTTGCAGAACCCATTAGAATATTTTTGATTTGACTGGAGGGCAGACAGGAAGTCGGGAAAGATTATTTTAAAGTCAGTCAGACGTTTAACCTCAGATATTTAAATCAGAAACTCATCACCCCAAAGACGCTGAGGAGGGTTGAACGTGATTGGCGGGTCAAAACTGGAAGGGGCGTGGCTAAAGCCAGGTGCGCTGTGACATCACAAAGCCCCAACGCGCACTGAGCTTTGTGCAACTTGTGTGTGGGACCTTTAACGCTCTGTGAGTTCACACACACACACACACACACACACCAGGTTTCTCACACACGTACACACATGCACGTATGGACAAACACACACACACACACACACACACACGTGAAAGGCGTGAAAGCTCTTCTTTGGGCACCGTAAGTGTCACACAGGCAGCGTTTTGTGTGTGTGTGTTTGTGCGCGCGCGGATTCAGCCCGGCCGTGCATAATTCAGATTTAGGGAAACAAAGGCCTGCTTATGTCATAACAGGGTAAGCTACACAATCCTGCAAGTCGAGCAGAAGAGAGTGAAATCCAGCTTCCTGGTAAACAGGATGAGAGCATTCAGCATCTTTAGCTTTTTTTTTTTTTTTTTTTTACGACCCTTCCAAGAAACCCTCTGTCACACATATAAATATGGCAGTTGTCACCGCAAACGTCTCATCCGTTACTTCACTGACATGAAATATATTTGGGAGATAAAATGTTATGTAACAACGTTTTTTTTTTTTTTTCCAGCACTTTGATGTGTTTTCATGCTTCCTTCACAATGCAGACAAACACAACCACTGTCAAGCTGTTAAATAGTAATATTAAAATTAAAAAAAAAAAAAAAAGAAAAACCTCTCCTGCCCCCTGCTGGTCATCTGAGGTGTTACGCCTCTTTTTTCAAATTGTGGATCAGACCTCTTATGTAACTGTGCGATTAAAAAAAAACAGAATTAACGCTGGACTCTCGACACCTCGGGCTGTAATGATCATAATGCGTTGAAGACATGTGGTTAAACATTAAAAATAAAAGTGTGTGACTGCAACAGCAGGCGCCTGCTGTTGTTGTCCACAACGTGACCTCTGACCTCCACGGAATAAATAAAAAAAGACGAGCGTTATTCCAGATCGTGAAAAAGAAGAAGAATCTTAAATCCACAGAAAAAGGGGGAATAGAAGAGGAAGTAATGTTGACATCAGATAAGAGCTGTATGTAAATCTGCAGCTAACTGTTCCTCCTCCACCTGTCATACCTATCAGGTGTCACATGACACCGGCTCCACCTGACTCCGTAGGTACTTCCTGTTTTATTTTGAAAATCATTTGTCTGCTGTTTTAACTGTTATTTGACTTCCTGTGTTTTTTGTTCCTTTGTTACCTGATGGATTTGTTATACCTCTATATGGAAATGTACTTTTTTATGACTACTAATGTAATACTTTGTACTTTTACTTGTGTTATTTCTTCTTCTCCGTCCCGCACAGTGAGGACACTAGGGCCGCACGGACACCTGAAGCCCGGCGGGTCGGATCACCGGCGGGTGGTGGGAGGTGATGGAGTTCAGGGGCCGACTCCCCGCACCTCCTCGACCCCCCCGGGCACCTGAGGGACCCCGGTGCATCCGTCTCCTCACACGTTTGTTGACGCCGCGAAACTTACGGGCTGGACTCCCTTTTTTATTTTGGATTCAAAGGACCGAGACATGAGTGGACCGTCGGCGGACAAGACCGGACCGGTCCACAACGGACCACGGAAGGTAGGAACACATGTACTGCATGTACATGTACTACTGTATTTGTGTTTTAATCAAAGTTGTAGGACATGCTGGAAATACTTTTAATTTCCTCCTGTTCAGACTGAGAAGAGAAAAAAAACAACCTCTGCACAGTGTCAGGTTGTCATGATAAACGCTGATTGTGCGGCTGCAGTTGTTAAAGTGTGTGAAGGTATTCGAGAGGCTGAGGATGGGTGTAGTTGCGAGGCCCCGCCACCAGGGGGCGGTCTGCAGAGGCCCCCTGCACCTTAACACAGACAGCGGTTTATACTTCACCGAGGTGTCGGGGAAAGTGTTTACTCGAGCAGAGGCGACGCCGCCGTGCTGGAAAAACACACAAGTTCTTTTTATGGACACGTTAGAAAAGTGTATTGTCATTTTCAGGTGATGCTCCTGGTCATTGTCATCGCTGTGTCTAAAAACTGTGAGCGTATTGTGTTTGCGAGCCGAGTGCAGTACGTGTACTAAGTTCTCGCAGGAAAGTGGCTTCTCCTCTTTGATCATGTGCGTCACAGTTACAGAAAGTACAGGGACTTTACTTTCCAAGGACAGTCATTTATCATCCCACACACGGTGTGTTTGTGTGGTACGTACTGTACCTAATACTGCATATAAACCCTGCACGATAAGACATTATACTACGTTTCACTACATTATACTAGCTCGTTGTCAGAAATTGAATTTCCGATGATCATTTTTCTTGTTTTCCTGCTTTTCTCCATCATGTAACCTCAGAAATTTTGAATTTCCAACCTTGTTTTCGTTACTTCCTGACATTTCCCAGAACAAACTGATGAATTATTCAATAATCAAACGATCGTCGGTTGCAGCACTTGTCACCCTTTGGTGCTGCCCCCCCCACCCAGTGGTGTCAAAGGTCAGATGTCAGAGGTGGAGCTGGATCTCTGTGAGACTCAAAGTAACTCCGACAGCTGCCATTTCAGCGCATATAGGATTATATCAGGCAATGTAAACAACGGGGGGGGGGCAGTAAGTGGTTTTTCATCAGGACCCCATTACTCCACCGTGAGTCTGATCCGGCACAGTGAGGCCCTGGACTGACCCCCGGAGTCAGGGAACCCTCCGGGGAGTTTCGAGGGTCACGATGGAGAGATGGAAGCGATATAATGTGTGTGTGTGTGTGTGTGTGTGTGTGTGTGTGTGTGTGTGTGTGTGTGTGTGTGTGTGTGTGTGTGTGTGTGTGTGTGTGTGGGGGGGGGGGGGTTGTTCCGGAAGCAGAATAACTACAGTGGAGACACAGAGGAGATCTCATGAAGCCAGTTGACTCCCCGCGGGCCCCCCGGAGAAGGAGCGCATGTCACATATAGGATGAGCGGAGACACGGAGCCGGATGTGGAGCGGGAGGTGCTGAGGAGCGGCCAGGTGGTTCCGTCCAGCTCCTAATCTGCTCCGTTAGTCGTTTCATTGACGCGCAGGCCGTCACATCCTCACACCGAACCGCGATGTCGACGTCCGCGGTCCCGCAGTAACGGGGAGGCTGAGGGTGGGGGTGGCGGCGGAGGAGGAGGAGGAGGAGGGGGGGGGAGTCGGATTCGCGGGACGCGTGAATCAAACCCATCATCATCATCATCATCGTCCGCACCTCGCGCTCTCCCTCCCCCTTTCATGTGCTCACACGGAGGCGCGCGGAGGAGAGAGCGATTCGAGCCCGCAGCCGATGCCCGGAGGACGGGGAGGTGGTACCCAAGCGCCGGCGTTCGTTCTCGGGGAATCCGGCGGCCGCGGGGGGCGCGTCGCCGCTGAGGCATGGGCTGCGCTCCCAGTATCCACGTCTCCCAGAGCGGCGTGATCTACTGCCGCGACTCGGACGAGTCCAACTCGCCGCACCAGACCACCACCATCTCGCAGGGCACCGCGGCCACGCTGCACGGGCTCTTCATCAAGACCGACGCGGCCGAGACCATCCCCTCCGTCATCGCCTACCAGAGCCGCCACTCGCGCAACAACTCGTGCCGGGATCGCCGGGAGAACAGCGGGGGGGGACACGTCCGCATCGAGGCCGAGACGCAGACCAGCCACGCCAGCGTCAAGGTAACGGCGCGGTTCCGGTCCGGTCCGGTCCGGTCCGGGCGGTGCTGCGTGCGGGCACGGGCTCAGCATCAGCACCGGGTCGTGAGCGCACGTCACGCCTTTTGTTTGTTTGTTTGTTTGTTTGTGTGTCCGCTCTGCGGCCTGCCGCCCCCCCCCCATCAGCGTGCACACAGGGATTGGACCTGAACGTGTTAGTGTGTGGAGATGCATGTAACACCCTGATTTATGATGATGAAGCATCTTTTTTTTTTTTTTTTTTTTTGCACAATCCTCGTTAATAATCCTAATCTGTGCTGCTGAGGCATCAGATATTCTGCATGCGTGTTGTGGCCGCAGGAGGAGCAACACGCTCAGGTGTGTTTGGTAAATGTTGAGGGAGGTGGAAAACTTGTTGTGACCGCTCCTCTGTGCCTCACGAGGCAGGAAATGGTGCGCACCCTCGTGTCTTACATGCGTAATACGTACATAAATATATATGCAGTTTGTTTACAGGCTGTTGTTTATTATCTACAAAAAAACACTGTCAGATGAGGGGGAGAGAAGAAGAAGTGAGTCCAACTGATTAGTTCTTCAGCAACAAAGCATAAGAAGAGTGTGTGTCAAAGTGACAAAAGTTAAAGGATGATGTGTGTGTGTGTGTGTGTGTGTGTGTGTGTGTGTGTGTGTTTTTTTACTCGCCTGCTGCTCGGCCACAAGCAGCGATTCTTGTGCGAAACTTGTCGTCCAGAAGTTTGTTTTAAAATGTTGACAAGCTGGTGGAGTACGACTTCAGACCTATGCAGGAGGGAGACGGGAAGCAAAGGTCACTTGACTGCACTTCACTTACTTTTTTCTGGAGCTTTCAAGCACATGTTAAAGTCTTCCTCTGCAGACGAGGGGGGAAAAAAAAGGCGAGTTTAGCAGATTGTGAACTCTTGTGACACGGGAAATGCTTCAACGTAAACTGTAGTACTGTAGTTTTGAAGTGAGAACACAAAAATCACCCAGAAGTGTTCATACTTGTGTGTGTGTGTGTGTGTGTGTGTGTGTGTGTGTCATATTAATTGTGTTCTTTTCTCTGCTGCTGAACTTGATGATGGATCCCCTTCTCACGAGGGAGCATGTGAACAGATACTTCCTGATATTTATGATCGAACCCCAGAGGATATGACTGTGTTTTGTTAAGAGGCAGCCCCCCCCACACACACACACACACACACACATATACACACACATTAACCCCCGCAGGCCTTCAGATGGGATGTGGACAATCCTTCAAAATAAAACTCATCTGGATTTAGTTTTATGGTTTAAAAACTGGCATTATCGTTCTCTCTCTCTTTTTTTTTTAAATCACGTGTCATTAATGGGATTGTGGACGGATGTTTGAGGCTTTATGGAGGTTGTTTAATTCTCACTTGTCGTTAATTTGTGCGCTTTTACCGTGGAGGAGAACCGGCCCGGTGTGAGTCACCGGACCGGCTGAAGATTGTCAGGACAGGATGCTTCTCGTCAACGGCTTAACGGCGTCTTTCACTACCTTTTATAGATCTGTGTCATGAGTTGAGGGTGGCATAGATAGTGTGTGTGTGTGTGTGTGTGTGTGTGTGTGTGTGTGTGTGTGTGTGTGTGTGTGTGTGTGTGTGTGTGTCAGCTGTTCCTCTGCTTCTCCCTCAGTTCTCCTCTTGTCTCCTAGGACCGAGCGCAGGATCAATGATACCATTTATTATTAAAAGCATCTGCCTAACCCCCCCTCCTAATCTGCCATGGTGTTGATCACGCTCCTGTGTGTGTGTGTGTGTGTGTGTGTGTGTGTGTGTGTGTGTGTGTGTGTGTGTGTGTGTGTGTGTGTGTGTGTGTGTGTGTGTGTGTGTGTGTGTTTGCATACACAAGGCGCCTGTTTACCCCTCTGGTCAGTACGGCAGGGGTGTGAACAGTCACATGTGAAGGATCTGATGCTGGTGGCTCTGTACAGACACACACACACACACACACACACACACACACACACACACACACACACACACACACACACACACACACACACACACACCCCCTGAGGCCTCAGTTACACAGTCACCGACTTATAAGAATATACAGATTCTCAGAATGAGGTGCAAAAGTTCAGCCAACAAACCCAATCAGAACCGGTTCTGACACCTTCTCCTCGCTGTCAATAAAGTTTATTCAAAGGGAAACTCACACGTTGTTGCTTGTGACGTTTCCATAAAAATCACCGACGACTGAGGTGATGACGTTTGTGTCACTGCTGTCACATGACCTCATTTTATTCTGTACAGTTTAAAAGCCGTTAATGAGCAGGAAGTTAAACGCCATTTTGTCCTGATTATTTT
>JAFBJZ010000609.1:287500-330000 GCA_016785225.1 Psettodes erumei | reverse complement strand
AACAATCACCCCTCCCCCCCCGCAGGTCCTGCTGGTGTTCGCCAAGGAGGACAGCCAGAGCGACGCCTTCTGGTGGGCGTGCGACCGCGCCGGCTTCAGGTGCAACATCGCGCGGACGCCCGAGTCCGCAGTGGAGTGTTTCCTGGACAAGCACCACGAGATCGTGGTCATCGACGGACGCCACTCGCGCTACTTCGACCCCGAGGCCGTGTGCCGGTGAGTCACGCCATGTCGCGCCCGCGTTTTGCAGAAACGGCGGACACGGCTCGCGTGGCTCCGCCCCCAGCTGCCCCCCGCTTCACATTAAACATAAAGGATGCTGGAAAGCTTTAAGACGGTGAGAAAATAAAATGTCAGACTGCTCCTTTAAACACCTGGAAACACCTGTTGTGCGACAGCGTGTTGTCGCGCAGGGCCTGTTGGCGCCATCTGGTGGCGGCGCCTGCAGAAAGCAGAGGAAGCTGCAGGGTTCAGTAAGGAGCACTTGAGTGTGTTGACGTGAAGGCTGAACGGAGGCCCAGAGCAGTTTGTGCAGTTGTGGAAGTTGTTGTGTGTGTGTGTGTGTGTGTGTGTGTTTTTTTTTCCACTGTGAAAAGCCCCTGGACGCTTTTCAGGAACCTCCTCTGATTGGACAAATAACCTCAGTCGCTCCCTCGCCGCTGCCAGCTGTCGGGTTCGGTTCGTACGGGTCCAACTGGGCCGCTGAGTTGACTTTCTCGCGTGCGAGCAGATTAATATTTTTTTTTTGGTTCTTTTTTTGTTTTGCACAAAGTTTGCGGTGAGAGGCGTCGTGACGCTCGTTATTTATGCCGAAACGTTATTTTTAGCTGAAGCTGCGTCTGCGTTTCAGATTTTCTGGGCCCGCGGCCGACCCATCCGAGGTTTCTGGGTCGCCGTCGGAAACCGCCCGTCGAGTGATTTATCGCCCGCGTGGCGTTTATTTCCTCCGAGCGAAGGGATAGGCTTGCTCGCCCCCCGCCCCCCCCAGATTACCACAGTTTGGCAGCTGCTCGCTCTCTCTGCTCCTTCGCCGTTTTCCTCGCCACTTCTTCCCTTTCATCCTCCACCACCTCATGAGGACCTCTTCCATCATCTGTTCCCTCCTTTCATCCTCCATCACTGTCTTCCTCCTCCTCCTCCTCCTCCTCCTCCTCCTCCGGGGGCCCTCGCTCTCCTGTCATGTTTTTCTGGTGTTCTTTCCGCCCGTCTTTTGCGGCGTTGACATCACCGGCGGGTTTAATCCTGCACCTGAGTCCAAACCGCTTCTCGCGAGCGCGGATGAAACGATTTCCTGTTTTTTAATTTGTTGTGTGTGTGTGTGTGTGTGTGTTTATTTTCCAGGTCGATCCGCACCACCAAGCCCTCGGAGAATGCGGTGATCCTCGCCGTCGTGCCGCAGAAGTGAGTGTTGGTTTTCCTGTTAAAAGCGTAAATGGCGATGGTGGTTTCACGTGGTAATGGTGTGTGTGTGTGTGTGTGTGTGTGTGTGTGTGTGTGTGTGTCCGTCCCTGCACAGGCCGCCGGACCAGGACGAGCCGTCCGTCCTCCCCCTCCTCTGCGCCGGATTCAGCCGAGTACGTCCCCGACCCCGCTCGTGCCAGTTGTGTGTTTTATAACATCTCACAGAGGAAGTTGTGTGTTTTTTTTTTTTTGGGGCCTCCTCAGAGACTGAGGCACTGAAATCGTTTGTTTTTTTTAATTTTTATTTAGAAAAGAGACACTTATTATTGTCAGCTTCGTGTGAAAAATGATGTAGAGAGTTTGCAGAAACAAGTCGCCCACCGAGTGTGTCCTCACTCATTCAGTTTTCCGCTCATCTCTCTCTCTCGCTCGCTCCGCCGCTCGCCGGTCCGACCTGCTCCGACCCGCTCCAACCCGGTCCGGCCTCCAGAGGTTCGCGGAGAACAGCAGCGTGTCGGCCTGCTACAACGAGCTCGTACAGATCGAGCACGGAGAGGTGCGCTGCCAGTTCAAACTCAGGTACAGCAACAGGAAAATATGTGAATACTGTGTACTGTGTGTATATATACACACACACGCATATATACTGCACGTGCATGGTAGTACTCAGGTGTTCGTCCGCAGGGCCTGCAACTCTGTCTTCACGGCTCTGGAGCACTGTCAGGAGGCCGTGGAGATCACCAATGAGGACCACGTCATACAGGTGACACATGTACAGGCAAATAACGCACAAACTGCAACATGAGCGCCGGCGCTCACTTCCTGGTTCGGCCCCGCAGTACGTCAACCCGGCGTTCGAGCGGATGATGGGCTACCACAAGGGGGAGCTGATCGGGAAGGAGCTGACGGAGCTCCCCAAGAGCGACAAGAACCGGGCCGACCTGCTGGACACCATCAACACCTGCATCAAGAAAGGAAAGGTGGGTGTCGCCTCCGCCCGCCTCCGCCCGCCGGGCCCGTCTCTGGCTCACCTCCTGTCGTCTCTGCAGGAATGGCAGGGCATCTACTACGCCAGGAAGAAGTCGGGCGACAGCATACAGCAGCACGTGAAGATCACGCCCGTCATTGGCCAGGGAGGGTGAGGCCACGCCCCCCAAAAAAATAGATTAAAAAAACAAACAAACAAACAAACAAAAACTGACAGATTCGTCCTCTCGCTCGCTGCAGGAAAATCCGACATTTCGTGGCCATCAAGAGACCGCACATCGACAACAACAACCAGGTGGGTCACGTGACGCGCAGGTGATCCTGCTCGGTCCAGATCCAGCAGAGTCCAAACTGGACTCGCTGATTTGAGCCCGGCGCTGGCAGCGGGTTCTAAAGAAGTGAACTGAGGGCTGAAAACACACTGCTCTGCAGCAGGTGTGTGTCTGTGTGTGTGTGTGTGTGTGTGTGCCGTGCTCAGCCGGCTCCCGGGCCAATAACGTCACAGCGTGCTAAGCTACGGCTAAGCACCAGGATCCCCGGCTCAGGCCCCGGCAGGGCCGGCGGCCCAGCGCCAGGGGGCTATTTATACCTGAGCCAAAGCTGCGCGCGGACTAGCGTTAGCGTTCCCTTTCATCGCCAGGTGAGTCAGCCGCTGGCGCCCGACCCCGGCGGGAATCCTCAGACGTGGCGGCGGCTGATCCCATTTTCCAAAACGCCGAGGTCGCCCCCGCCCCGCCAGTACGACCCGAATTGTGCGGTGTCAAACCGAACGGGATTATCAGGTCGTCGTCTTATTTTGAAAACTTTGCACAGTTTGGACGGGAACTGTTTAGTATTCGATGACATTTTAATCCTAACCCCGCCCCCCCCCATTATCCGTCTGGCAGCCCCGGGCCGCAGCGGTCCTTTCAGGATACCGCAGATTTGATAGCGTACCCGGGACGTTTTCCTCTCGGCACTTAAAAACCCCGACATCATTCCTCGTCTGTTCCCACCCGGACGTTTGGCCGCCGACCGCGGTTTCCATTTCACTGCGTTTCTTTGTTTAGTTCGCAGCGCTGCAGACTTGCAGCAGCTCTGGGGTCAGTTTTGGCCCATCATAATCCCAGTTATTTCCCAGCTTTAGTGAAGTGAGTTCAAAAGATGTTTTTTTTTTTTTTTGTAGGATGTCTGATGACGAGATGGCGTTTCAAACGCAGCCAGCTGAAATCTGGCAGCCTCGTCTGTCATTACAAGTGTTTATACTTGTCTTAATCTTATTTACTCAGCGTGGGCCGTTTTTAGAGAGGAGCGCTGGAAAACAGGGATCCCTTTTTTGTTTTAATATGAAAAAAAAAAAAAAAACACGAGTTCACGCTACAATGTGGAGACTCGTGACTCCAACGTGCAGGTGCGGCGAGCAGGATCTGCTGTAAGCGGATTAGAGGCTCCAGCATCTACACAACCTGAGCGAGAGGACGTGACGCACACACACACTGCGTGAAAATATGTCACCGCCGCGGTTAAATTATAACACAACTTTCAGGTTGTGTGCTTAAAAAAAAAAAAAAATGAGGGAATGAGGTGTTTTTCATGCATGTGTGTGTGTGTGTCTGGCGGTTTTTGAGATGAATTGTTGATTTATTTGTGTGTGTGTGTGTTTCAGGTCCACAAGCTGAACAAAGAGGAGCGATGCAGCGGGGAACACTCTCAGTCAGGTAACGGTTCTTCTGTAACGACGCTGAGCGCTAACAAAGCTAAGCTAACATAAAGAAACTCAATATTAGAGTTTTTTTTATTTTTACCAACCAACACAATGTCAAACCTGTTCCATCTGTTTTAATTAACTAAAAATCTATTTTTTAAAATATATTTGTAACTTGTCTTCAGTGTCTGAGCTCTGTATTATGCACCAGTTTGTCTTTAAAAAAAAAAAAAAGATGCTTAACAATCCACAAAGTCTCGTCTAACCATCTGGAAGAAATTAAAAAAAAATCATCTGCTGCACAAAGAACATTTTTTTTTCTCTTATCCAAACAAACATGGTAGCTGGAAATGAAATCTCTTCTATTATCAGCTGTAATTGTGTGTATCCATGTTACTGTTGTTTCTACGTGTTTACACCAGAATGTTTTCCCTTTTGCTTTTTAACCGCAGTTTAAAATCTCCTTTACCCAACTCTTTTTTTTGAATTTGTAAATACTTGTCGGAGTATTTTGAGCAAGAGGTTTCACGTTCCAAATCACGTGTCGTGAGTAAATCGCCCGCCGGGTCGAGCAGAACCTAACGATGGCGAGATTCGTGAGCAAAACGAAGCGTCTGAAATGAAACGGCGTCGCTTCTAACGTGCGGCGTTTCCTCTGCGCCTCTGTGCAGAGTGCCACTCTCTACGCCACCGCGACCGCAGGAAAGACTCCATCGACGCCAGGTCGCTCAGCTCCCGCGGCAGCGACGGTGAGTCCGTTCACGCGGCGTTGCCGCCGTTGACATTACAGTCACATTTGAACCCTTCGCCTTCATCCTTTTACTTTCCGTTTGTTTAACAATGGATGATCAGCGGTTATTGTTCTTCTCTGACCTGCAGCTCCCAGTCTGCAGAATCGACGGTACTCGTCCGTGGCCAGGATTCACTCCATGACCATCGAGGCTCCCATCACCAAGGTACAATCACTTTGGGATGTCGGCGGCTTCATACTCGAGCTTTTATTCCAGTTTCTCCCAGAGAGGAGAACCGCACACACACACACACACACACACACACACACCCCGGGGCCAGTTCCTCCTCCGCCGGTCACCAGGTTTCACGTGTCTGAGGTCGTTTGACGGCCGTCGCCAGCTCCTCCCTCCACAACATTCACCCCCCCCAGTGTTAGAGTGTTAGTGTGTGTTGTGAGGTTAAAGTTAAATTATATTTTTATTAAGTTAAAACTTCATGTCCACAAATTCAAAGTGTTTAATGGAGTGGAAGTGAATATTAAAATTATTTATTGAAAAAAGCTGAAACGTTTTGTAAAGTGTAAAAAACAAACAAACATTTATTTCAAGATTGTACAAAAGCAACATGAAACAGAAAGTTTTTATTTCTCCTTGTCACTGCAGTATCACCTCCTGTGTATAGTACACTCTTTATTATTATTATTATTATTATTATTATTATTATTATTTATCCATATGTGAATTCCTCAGGGTTGTTAACGGACAGTAAAGTTGTTTTCGGTTTCTTTTAATGGAAACGCTGTGAGGTGGTTGGTGGTTTGTCGTGACCTGTGGGCCGTGTCACCGTCAGATAATGTAAAGTTTGTACAGTATGTCCCATTGTCCGCCCCCCCCCCCCCACCCCACACACACACACACACACACACACACACACACACTGCAGGTCCTGTGATGTTCTTGTGCGTCTTTATTTAGCCGTTTTTTTGCCCCGCTCGACATCGCCGCGCCGTCACATGTGCGTCTCCGTGACACATGCACAAGTGGGGGGGGCGCTCTTTGTGCATTTGTTTTGCAGCAAAAAAAAAAAAAAAAAATCTTGTCCCCCCCCTTCACCCAGGTGATAAACATCATCAACGCCGCCCAGGAGAGCAGCCCGGTGACGGTGGCCGAGGCTCTGGATCGCGTGCTGGAGATCCTGAGGACCACCGAGCTCTACTCCCCCCAGCTGGCCTCCAAAGAAGATGACCCCCACACCAACGACCTGGTCGGGGGCCTCATGAGCGTAAGAGCCAGTGTGGATGGTTGATGCACACACAAACTCTTTATAAGGAGAAGGAGCAGTGAACGTGTTCTTACCTCATGCAAAACGTACGTTCCTGTTGAGGTTTCCAAACCTAAATCACATCTCCATTATCGCAGTTTAAAACAGAGTCTTTGTTTATGTTATGTTCTTTTTTTTTTTTTTTAATTTGTTGAATAAGTGCAGCTCTGAGCTGAGTCACCGCGCACACATGTTTCACATCCATCAGCTGAGAGCAGCAGCAAGAAAGAAGTCGTACAGTTTGCTGCCTTTTTTTTTTAGTCTTCAGGTGAATTGGTTTGGGCAGGCAGAGGGAAATTAGTAAGAAACATGTTTTCTTTCTTCTCGACACAGTAAATGTTGACGTTTGTTTCATATGAGCGGATCATTAATTGAACCGTTTCGTGTCGTTTCTGCAGGACGGGCTGCGAAGACTCTCTGGGAACGAATATGTCTTCTGCAAAAGTAAGTTTTATAGAATTATCACATCGCTGTGGGACGGGTGCAACAAATAAATAAAAAAATGAAGATGTTATCCCTTTTGGAAACAGTCAGAAGGACGTGGCTCTCCTCAGGTTCACACTGTAAGAGATGACACAGACGTTCAAGACGTTTTATCCTGCGCCGATGATTACAGAACAGGAGGTCCGCCGCCTCCACTGAACCTCATGAATAAATATCAGGTGTAAAGTGCCTATTGTCGCGATGACAATGTTCTTTTAGCTTTTACAGAGTGTGAATTCTCCCGTCTGCGGAGATTATGTAACCGCCATTATGAGGATTAAAGTCGCAAGAACATCGAGACCGAGAGGAGGAGTTGTTTTTCCGAGAAATTTTCCTTCCTCCTCGTCGCTGCGGCTCCGTCGGCTCTTGCGCGACTCTTTAAACGCTCATCTCACGCCATCTTTCTGCCGCGCCGTCTCACAGAGGCAGATTTACAAAGTGAGAGGCTGAGCCAGTGTGTATATGGACGTTAGAGAGGCAGGACCGGTGCTGTCATTCATGATTTATCCATCAAATCCCACACGAGAGCCCAACCCGCCCCCTTTTATGGTCAAATGCTGTCCGTCCTGCAGACATGAGCCAGAGCCAGCTGGCCATCCCCGTCACCCTGAACGACGTGCCTCCATCCATCGCCGAGATGCTGAGCGATGAGGAGTGCTGGGAGTTCAACATCCTGGAGCTGGAGGCAGCCACGCACAAGAGGTACGAGACGAGGCGGCCAGTTACTGATGTTCAGGAAAGGTGGGGTACTGCTTGTTGCATGGAGATCACAGCCCACGTTTCCCCAAGTCAGTTTTTTTTCCACCCCCCCTCCACAGACCGCTGACTTATCTCGGGCTGAAGATCTTCACGAGCTTCGGCGTGTGCGAGTTCCTGAGCTGCTCGGAGGCCACGCTGCGCTCGTGGCTGCAGCTCATCGAGGCCAGCTACCACTCGTCCAACTCGTACCACAACTCCACGCACGCCGCCGACGTGCTGCACGCCACCGCCTACTTCCTCCGCAAGGAGCGGGTCAAGGTTGGTTGACGTTTGCTGGTCCAGTTTTGAGCAGATATTTGTTGTAACCTCAGGTGAAGAGGCTGTAAAGCCGTCACGGGCCAAAGGTCACGGGTGCCACACTGACTGTGAAGCCCCTTTTTTAAAATTTTGTGTTTTATAAACGACTTGACTTGCCCCCGCGCAGCTTTTTGTCCTCATTCAGAACATTAGCTTATGTAACACAAGAAACCAGAGCTCGCACACCAACGAGGAAGCAAAATAACCCAAGATTTGCAAGGAGAAGCAGAATACGTTTGCGTCCGCAGACGAAGTGTTGGATGCATTTTAATGAATGAAAACATTTGTTTGCTGAACGACATACCAAGGTACGTTCAAGGTAGAAAAAGATAAAGATGTAATAACCACATGGTTTGTTTTGAATCAACTTTATTGGCACTTTCCTCCAAAACATCCCCAACAGAACCCAAAGACAGTTTATGACAATCCATCATTTTTATGAACATATACAGCTGCAGCGCTGACCAGCGCCCTCTGCCTCTGCTGTCTCCTTCAGAGCAGTCTGGACCAGCTGGACGAGGTGGCGGCGCTGATCGCGGCCACGGTGCACGACGTGGACCACCCGGGCAGGACCAACTCCTTCCTGTGCAACGCCGGGAGCGAGCTGGCGATCCTCTACAACGACACGGCGGTGCTGGAGAGCCACCACGCGGCGCTCGCCTTCCAGCTCACCGTCCGCGACACCAAGAGCAACATCTTCAAGAACATCGACAGGTGCGTGGCGGCGGCGGCGGTAGTGGCGGCGTCCACCGGTGCGCTGATCCCATTCGTTACCTGCGCTCTTCCTCTGTCCTCGCCGATGGCAGGAACCAGTTCCGGACGCTGCGACAGGCCATCATCGACATGGTGCTGGCCACGGAGATGACCAGACACTTTGAGCACGTCAGCAAGTTTGTCAACAGCATCAACAAGCCGATGGCGGCCATCGAGGAGACCAGCACAACGGTGAGTGTCGATATAATCAAATAAAATGACCAAAAATAAAAAGTGCTCAAAATGCCCCAAAACTTCACAAAACACTGTTTGAACACCAAACACAAAAAAAAAAATATAGTTTAGTATGTCAAAAACTGCAAAAAATGACCAAAAATAAAAAGTGCTCGAAATGCCCCAAAACTTCACAAAACACTGTTTGAACACCTCTCCATAGCATAACAGGTGTTAAAAATGCAAAAAATGTCAAAAAAAAAATGTCATCATATCATAGATCACCCAAAAACACAAAAAAAAGAAATAGTTTAGTATGTCAAAAACTGCAAAAAAAAAACCAAAAATAAAAAGTGCTCGAAATGCCCCAAAACTTCACAAAACACTGTTTGAACACCTCTCCATAGCATAACAGGTGTTAAAAATGCAAAAAATGTCAAAAAAAAGTCATATTGTAGGATCACCCAAAAACACAAAAAAAAAAAAAAAATAGTTTAGTATGTCAAAAACTGCTGCAAAAATGACCAAAAATAAAAAGTGCTCAAATGCCCCAAAACTTCACAAAACACTGTTTGAACACCTCTCCATAGCATAACAGGTGTTAAAAAAAAAAAAAAAAATGTCAAAAAAAAAAAAAATCATATTGTCTCCATCACCCAAAAAAAACAAAAAAACGCCATAGTTTAGTATGTCAAAAACTGCAAAAAATGACCAAAAATAAAAAGTGCTCGAAATGCCCCAAAACTTCACAAAACACTGTTTGAACACCTCTCCATAGCATAACAGGTGTTAAAAATGCAAAAAAATGTCAAAAAAGGTCATAGCCTCGGATCACCCAAAAACACAAAAAAAAAAAATAGTTTAGTATGTCAAAAACTGCAAAAAATGACCAAAAAATAAAAAAAAAAAAAAAATGCCCCAAAACTCACAAAAACTTCACAAAACACTGTTTCAACACCTCTCCATAGCATAACAGGTGTTAAAAATGCAAAAAATGTCAAAAATATTGTAGGATCACCCAAAAACACAAAAAAAATAGTTTAGTAGTTTAGTATGTCAAAAACTGCAAAAAATGACAAAAATAAAAAAAAAAAAAAAAAAAAAACACCCCAAAAAAAAAAAAATCACAAAAAAAAAAAGTCACTGTTTCAACACCTCTCCACCTCTCATAACAGGTGTTAAAAATGCAAAAAAAAATCAAAAAAAAAAAAAAAGTCATATTGTAGGATCACCCAAAACACAAAAAAAAAAAACGCCATAGTTTAGTATGTCAAAAACTGCAAAAAATGACCAAAAATAAAAAGTGCTCAAAAAATGCCCCAAAACTTCACAAAACACTGTTTGAACACCTCTCCATAGCATAACAGGTGTTAAAAATGCAAAAAAAAATGTCAAAAAAAAGGTCATATTGTAGGATCACCCAAAAACACAAAAAAACCCATAGTTTAGTATGTCAAAAACTGCAAAAAAATGACCAAAAATAAAAAAAAAAAAAAAAATGCCCAAAACTTCACAAAACACTGTTTGAACACCTCTCCATAGCATAACAGGTGTTAAAAATGCAAAAAAAAAAATCAAAAAAAAAATATAGCCTCAAGGATCACCCAAAAACACAAAAAAAACAAATATAAATTTAGTATGTCAAAAACTGCAAAAAAATGACCAAAAATAAAAAAAAAAAGTCAAAAATGCCCCAAAACTTCACAAAACACTGTTTGAACACCTCTCCATAGCATAACAGGTGTTAAAAATGCAAAAAATGATGCCCCAAAACTTCACAAAACACTGTTTGAACACCTCTCCATAGCATAACAGGTGTTAAAAATGCAAAAAATGTCAAAAAAGGTCATATTGTAGGATCACCCAAAAACACAAAAAAAAAAATATAGTTTAGTATGTCAAAAACTGCAAAAAATGACCAAAAATAAAAAGTGCTCGAAATGCCCCAAAACTTCACAAAACACTGTTTGAACACCTCTCCATAGCATAACAGGTGTTAAAAATGCAAAAAAAAATGTCAAAAAAGGTCATATTGTAGGATCACCCAAAAACACAAAAAAATACATAGTTTAGTATGTCAAAAACTGCAAAAATGACCAAAAAAAAAAAAAAAGTGCTCGAAATGCCTCAAAACATCACAAAATACTGTTTCAACACCTCTCCATTGCATAACAGGTGTTAAAAATGCAAAAAATGTCAAAAAACGTCATAGCCTCGGATCACCCAAAAACACAAAAAAAAAAAACCATAGTTTAGTATGTCAAAAACTGCAAAAAATGAACAAAAATAAAAATAAAAAGTGCTCGAAATGCCCCAAAACTTCACAAAACACTGTTTGAACACCTCTCCATAGCATAACAGGTGTTAAAAATGCAAAAAATGTCAAAAAAGGTCATATTGTAGGATCACCCAAAAACACAAAAAAAAGCCATAGTTTAGTATGTCAAAAACTGCAAAAAATGACCAAAAATAAAAAGTGCTCGAAATGCCCCAAAACTTCACAAAACACTGTTTGAACACCTCTCCATAGCATAACAGGTGTTAAAAATGCAAAAAAAAAATCAAAAAGGTCATAGCCTAGGATCACCCAAAAACAAAAAAAAAAATATAGTTTAGTATGTCAAAAACTGCAAAAAAATGACCAAAAATCAAAACACCCAAAAAACAGGTGTGTAAAAATGCAAAAAATGTCAAAAAAAAATATAGTTTAGTATGTCAAAAACTGCAAAAAATGACCAAAAATAAAAAGTGCTCGAAAAATGCCCAAAACTTCACAAAACACTGTTTGAACACCTCTCCATAGCATAACAGGTGTTAAAAATGCAAAAAATGTCAAAAAAGGTCATATTGTAGGATCACCCAAAAACACAAAAAAATGACATAGTTTAGTATGTCAAAAACTGCAAAAAATGACCAAAAATAAAAAGTGCTCGAAATGCCCCAAAACTTCACAAAACACTGTTTGAACACCTCTCCATAGCATAACAGGTGTTAAAAATGCAAAAAAAATGTCAAAAAAGGTCCAAAAACTGCAAAAAATGACCAAAAAAAAAAAAAAAAAGTGCTCAAAAATGCCCAAAACTTCAAAAAAACACTGTTTGAACACCTCTCCATAGCATAACAGGTGTTAAAAATGCAAAAAATGTCAAAAAAAGGTCATATTGTAGGATCACCCAAAAAACACAAAAAAAAATGCCATAGTTTAGTATGTCAAAAACTGCAAAAAATGACCAAAAATAAAAAGTGCTCGAAATGCCCCAAAACTTCACAAAACACTGTTTGAACACCTCTTGTCTCGCGTGGTCGTCGCTGGAGGTTCTGCAGGTGGAGAACAGGTTGTCATTTGAGAGGGCGCCCACCCACCCACCCACCCACCCACCTCATCGTATCCGGTACCCCCCAACAGCACCTCTGTGAAACTGCGTGGACCTGGAGGCCCACCCGACAATCTGTACGACACCAGAAAACCTGCACTTTAGCCGATCAGGACGTTTTTTTTGCTTTTCACACTTTAATTTCTTTTTCCCCCAAATCTCTTTTCATCCCACACGCTTCCCAAAAATAAACACTGCGAAAAAGATGGAGATGGAAAGTGAGAACCGAACTGGGCAAACCGTGAGAGGTGCTCAGCGTGAATCACTGACTCTTTATGAGCCGCGGGTACGAGACGCGACTCCCGCTCGTGTCTGGGACCAAATACTCACGCACACGTCCAGACGTCCTGACGGCATTCAGGGCGCCGGGTTCCGGTCCACAATCTGTGACACAAACTGTAGACAACAAGCAAAACAAACCGGACCCACAAAGTATGTGAACAACATGTGAAGCTACGCTGACTGTACGGCGCACACATCTTTAATAAGCACTTATAAAAATTTAAAAATTTAAAAAAACAAGCTCCCTGCCGCTCATCAGCTCTCACCTGGTTTTTGTTTCAACTGTAATTTTACTGGATTTTAAATCCTTTTTTTTTTTTTTTTGCGGGAGAATTTTTCACTGCAGTGGATTCAGAGTTTCTGAGATGTGTCTGCCCTCTGGTGGCTCAACAGGCACATCACACAGGACAGACAAGAGATTCATCAGAATTAAAGAGCCGACAGTTTCAGAGTCAGACGTCTGAGCAGTTGCTGTAATTCTTACTTTAAATGTCTTAAAAAGCTCTACTGCCACAGAGAACCGTTTTAAAATCACTTTATACATTCACAAAATTGGATTTGCAGATTCAATAAACCTCCCGAGCTGCGTTACCGTCCATTACCAGCTGGTGTCCGGAGGCTCCATTTGAATGGTGTGTGTGTGTGTGTGTGTGTGTGTGTGTGTGTGTGTAGAAAACAAGAAACGCACATTACTACAGTATTAACCAAAGGCACAGAGAGCTCTTTACAGGTGCCTTATTCTTTGCTCATCTTCACTGAATGGAGTTTTGGTTGGAATAGTTCCTCCTCTAAAACAAACAACAACAACAACAACAAAAGCCATAACATGCGTCAGACATTTAACAACAAATATGACTTTGGGTACGTTGTGTTACGGTCTGTGCTCCACTGTTGAGTTGATGAGTCAGCGCTTTTTCTTTCGTGCACCTGAGGTTTGTAAAGGAGTTGAGACGAATCAGGTGCAGCTGGTTCAAATGTGAATTTCATAATTATTATTAGTAATTTTTCTGTCAGTTACATTTCACTTTGCTTTAAGAGGGAGAACCGGTCACGTTCACATTCAACGCCTGAACCTCGTCTCACCGTTTTACATCTGCTATTGTTGCAATACACTGTAAAACTACCTAATGAACTGCTGTTCTTGTAAATAATAAAGCCAATATATCTTTTTTTTTTTTTTTTTTTTTTGCTTTGCATTTTACAAAAACATTTGCTTTTGTTCTGGCTGTTCATATGTTGCAGGGGCTGCTCTCCAAAATCTGTAAAACAAGGTTTAGTCGTTTTAGTTTAGTTTTTTTTTTAAACAGTGACTTGAAATGTGTCTCCACCGCTGAATGTTTCACAACTCGCTGATCACAAGAAGATATTTTAAGATATTTCTGTTCACACGTGAAATGTTTGAGCGGCTCAGACGAGTCGAACTGTCGCTGTGTTGGAACGTGACGATAAGTCTTCGTCGACGACGGTGATTTTTTTAATTTCCTCTCCCTCTGACAGCGAGGAAACGTGCCAATTCTCTTCTTGTTTTCTAGAATTCACGACCAGAACAATAAGTAGAAGGCGCTGACGTTACAAATCATTTTTCACATTGTGCGGCCATGAGAAAATGTGTTTGAGAGATTTTACCGCCTCATGACGAGCTTCACATGAAATGTTTGTTTGAAAAATGTTTTACGAATTTTTTTTTTTTTTTTTTTTGCTCTTTCTGCTTCACGTCTTATTTTGATGTTCTTCGTCAAATTTCTCCCCCAGAAATGTATTGTGAGACGATTAAAGCATTCTTTAAATATAAACGCAGGTTTGCAGATGTATTTTTTTGTTTTTGTCATAAAACTGCAAAAAATATTAGAGTATTTGATAAAAAACACATTGTACAGACCTGAGAGCTGCTTCAGACACGTTGTACAGGCGTACCTAATAAAGTGACCACTGAATGACACCAACACCAAAGTGCATAAACCCACAAGACTGGAAATAAAAAACTAACAACACATGTGTTTCCCAGATGAAATGTTTACTCACTTCTTCATATATATTAAGTTAAATACTCATTATTCAGACATTCCCGGTAAAACGCAAAACAACGACCGTCGCCCGACACCCTCCCACCTCTTGGTTTCAAGGCTGCGACCAGAAGGTCAAAGTTCACAGTCCTCCGTTCTCCTCCAGCTTGTGGAACAGCGCCAGGCTGCGGAGGTGGGACTGCCGCTCGCCGTTCTTCCACAGGATCAGCAGGTGGTCCGTCGAGCATGTCACCAGACCGTCCTCCTGGAAGCTCAGGAACATCTGAGGAGAAGCCGCCAGCGGTTCGTTACAGCGGTAACACAACAATGAGGCCGAACGCAGCGAGCGGATCGTACCTGCACCGCCCCCGAGTGTCCGATCAGGTCGCCCGTCAGCTCCAGCGTCCGGATGTTGGGGACGTCCACGACCTTCTTGGACGGGGGACCGGCCTGTTTGTTTGAGCGCCCGAACGTCCACATCCCAAAGAAGCCTGGGAGGACGGACAGAAAGAGGACGCACGCCGTTAAAACCGACCGAAATGTTTTTATATAAACAATGGATCAAACGACGCTTAAAATACAGCAGAATTTTCCTTTAAACCTGCAGTCCTGCCGTTTGATCACTGGGGGGCAGCAGAAACACCGACATGTCACTGAATTTCAGATTTATAAAAGCAACCTTCTGTTTATTCATCATTCACATCTCTTCTCCAGTTTGTCTCTGCACTTCAGGCGTCACCTGGAGAGGCCGGCTCGGCAGGTAAAGGCAGGTCCTGGATCTCCCACATCCTCACGCTGCCGTCCTCAGAGCAGGACATCACCTCGCTGCGGAAAACACAACGTTCATCCGCTCATCCCTCCGTCTTTCCGGCCCGCGTTTCTCCGTCACGCGGCGGCGGCGGCGGCGGCGAGCTCGCGTTTACCTGTCCGACAGCAGCGCGGTGTGCAAGACGTTGGAGTCGTGGGCGACCTTCCTGTAGGCCACCACGGTTCTCATGGCAACGCTGTACACGTACAGGCCGCTGCCCACGGCCGCCAGGATGAGCTGCAACGCACGCAGACGCCGCGTTACGGGCCGCAGCGACCACGCGGCTTCCTCTGGCAGATTCGCTCACCTTCCCGTTGGTGCTCAGGTGCTGGATGGACATCTCGCTGGGTTTGGGGGCCGCCAGGCGGATTTCAGCCTGGGCGCCGGCCTGCGGCTCCTCCCACAGGATGTGCTCGTACGCCAGGATGTTCCAGTCCACCGTGTCCCACAAGATCAACTCGCCCGCGTGGGAACCGCTGGCGAAGAGTCCGTCTGAGGAGGAGGAGGAGGACGCGGCAATGAGATTCATACGCCGCAGCTCCACGTCGAAGAAAAAAGGACGAGTACGTTTTGGGTTTTTTGAGCGCGGAGCAAACTGACCGTTGACGTTGACGAGCGCTCGGATCTGGTCCTTGTGGTCGGACAGACAGCGGAGTTCAGCCAGCGACACGGAGGAATCGGTGGAGACCGTCAGCCTGTAGATCACTGCACGCGAGAGGACGCACACGTCGGTTAACGCCCCCGCAGGCGAGGACCTGCGAGCGACGGGAACGTCCGCTTCTCTCTCTCTTACTTATTTCTTTATCCATGGCGGCTGCGACGCAGTTCTTGGGCAGCTCTATCAACGCAGTTACACCTGCCGAACGACAACAAACGCAACATTCAGCAGCGTGCGCCACGGGCGCCACGACGACAGGCGTTTTTGTTTTGTGTCCTCACCGGTGTCGCTGTGGTTCTGCCGCTGACACTGCAGCTGAAAGTCTCTGCTCCACACGCACAGTTCCTCCCCACCGGAGAACCACAAACACAGCCGCTCCAGCACCAGCAAACACTGAGGGGACACACACACACACACCGGTTGTGGTGACTTCCTGTAGAGGAGACCCGAGGTCCAGCTGGTTCGTTACCTTCACAGAGGACTGCAGATCTGAAACGGTCTGAACCCGGTTGCCTGTGTCGGGGTCCCACAGCTGACGCACACCATTAAGGAGAACAGAGTCTGAAACACAAAACGCGACGGACGCACACGTGCGAGCTCAGCGTGCGTTTGCTGGATACGCTGAGGCTTCTGTCCGACGAGGCCGTGATGAGGGAGGTGTGCGACGTGAGCGCGTTGTTGCAGGTGAAGGTGGCGATGGCCGTGATTTGCTGCGAGTGGCCCCTCAGCTCCTGCAGCCTCTCGCCGCTCTAACAGCCGGACCAAAAAAACCCAAAAACATTTCAGTTCCACCGTTGTCAAGTGCAACTTCACCGAATCACAAAAGTAATGAACTTCCAACATATTACCTCAATGTTCCACACCAGAACGAGGCCGTCGTCCCCTGCGGAGGCACATCTGGAAAAAACAGAAGATGAAGGGGAAGAGTCATTTCTGGCGAGGCGGGTTCACGCGACGTGTGCACACGGCCAGGTCAGCTCGTCAAGCGCCGCGAAACTCGATCTCTATTTACGTGAGGAATCGTTTCCAGCGGATCCATCTCCACCCGTGAAGTCTTAAGAAACACCTGTCCCGGGGCTTACCGCCTCCACTTGCCCTCTGACCCCCCGGCCATCGCGAGCTGCCCATCCCTCAAAATCAACAGACGTGATGAGCGGATGAAAGAGAGATAAAATGAGAAGAGGGGAACTGTCGCGGATACGTTCCCGGACTTCAAAAGCAATCTGGAGAGAATTTTCTGGCCTTTGCCCCCGACTGTGGACTTGTGCGCTGAGAGGACGAGACCCAGAGGGAGGGGGGTTATTACTGGGGGAGCCCAGGCGTGAAGAAGCAAACCCCCACCTCCTGACACACACACACACACACACACACACACACACTTAGTTCTGTTATAAATCCCAATCTGAGCACTTATGCAGACCCACTGTAGCATGCCGGTGTGCAGCATGCGTCCACAAAGCAGGTGCAAAACCCCCCTTATGTGTGTGTGTGTGTGTGTGTGTGTGTGTGTGTGTGTGTGTGTGTGTGGACGGCATTAAAAAGCTTTGGTTACACTGTACTGCGAGCAAGCGCACACACACACACACACACACACACACACACACACACACACACACACACACACACACACACACAGCAGTGATGATTGGGCTCTTGTCATGCTCTGTAAGTTTGCTGTAGGTGAGGATCTCCTGTCAATCACAGGGAGGGGATAGAGGCCAGCCAAGGGTAGAGAGGAGAGAAGGGTTAGAGAGAAGGAGAAAAAAAAAAAAAAAAAATGGGTGGGGGTGGGTGGGGGTGTTGTGGTCTGCCTACCTGAAGTCATCAATCTGCACCAGAAATCGAACAATGTCAAAATGTCCTTTCAGCACCTGCAGCTCAGTGAACCAGTTTTTGGGCTGTTCCTCGCCAATGCACAAGACGGAGCTTTTCTGCAGACGTCAGACAGAAAGTAGTGAGACTGAGTGAGGCCGGACGCCGCTTTTCTTTCATATTTACCTTTATTTTTACCGCATCGCATTTATCTGACGGCTGCAGACACTTCTATGACTTAAACCTTTGCTGTCGAGTTATTTTCTCAATCAACCCGAGTGATCGTTTAGTCTCAGACAAACAAACGCTGGTCCCATCATAAATTATGTCTTAATTATTTATATACTTACTGTTGTATATTTACTCTGTGTGTGTACTGCGCTTTAGGTCTTTCGAGCCCTGTACGCCATCTGTGTATTTTGTTTTGTATGTAATATCCAATACATGGAACAATAAAGTTAATCTTGAATCAGCCGAGTAGGGAAACACCTTCATTAGTAAGCACAGGTGTAAAGCTCAGACACGTGACCCCTGCAGGTTTGTTTGGGATTAATCCTTTACCCTTTAAAAAGACGAACTGTAACTTTACTGCACATGTTTATTAAACACTACTACAGCTGTCAGATAAATTAAGCAGGTGGAGTAATAAGTACAATATTAAAGATCACGTATGGACTCGGTGTGTTGGAGCTGACGTCAGGATCTCACCTCCACGGAGCCCTGAGCCTCGCGACCGCCGAGAATCCACCGCAGCATGACTCGTTGTGTTTGTTACCGGCTAACGTTACCTGGAGACACATGATAAAGACGGTTTACACCGTTTGTTTCTCTGCACGCGCACCGAACACACACAGTGCACACTGCTAACGAGCTAACGAGCCGGCAAGCTAACAAACAAGCAGGATAACGAGCAAACGGGCTAACAAGTAAACAAGCTAATAAACAAACACGCTAACGAGCAAATGGGATGATGAGCAAACAAGCTAACAAACACACAGGCTAATAAACAAACACAGTAACGAGTCGGCAAGCTAACGACCGAAAAAGCAAACAAACAAACGAGCTAATTAACAAACACGCTAACGAAAAAAAATACGCTGGCGAGCAAACATGCTAACGAGCCAACAAGCTAGTTAACAAACAAGCTAACGAGCCAACAAGCTCCCGGTGTGTGTGCGTCATCTTACCGGTCATTCGCGTGGACGAAGCGCCTTCGCTCCCGTAACTGTCGCCCTCGTGACACGATTCTGTCACGGTAATGTCACCGAAACCGACTGTGTTGACATGTAACACACACACACACACACACACACACTATGTAAAACGTGAATTTAAATCGCGACCGCGACACACGCTCACGTGACTCCAGTTACGGAAGCTCCTGTAGGACATTCAGGCCGACCTACATTCAGGAAAACGATGTTACGCATGACTTCCCCAATTTAAGTCGGTTTCTGTTGCAAACCATTTAATTTTAATTTTTTTATGTAGGTAATGTGTGAGAACATTTAACGCTGTGTCCATTTATTGTGTGTCCCTTAAATATCACTTCCGCAATTGTTTTACAAAACAATAAATACGTTGCTTTAAATAGGCTCATTTAAAACTGTAGTTTGTGCATTAGGAAAAAAAACACTTCCGTAACAGTTTACACCTAGTTCTGTATTCAAAATGTACTTACTTCAAATATCAGCAAGGGTAAATTCTGCAGAAGACCATATTAATATGCATGATATAAATGTTCATTAAAGTTCTAATTAATTTTTTAAAGGTTTCTGCCATATTGTTCTTTATAATTTCCAAAAAAAAATCAAAACAAACCAGTAAACAAGGCGTGCAGTTTTAATAAAGAAGTAAAATAGGAGTGGAGGGTTTGTCAAATCCCAAACTTTCCTCACAGACCTATAATGAAATAAAAACGTCACTTTGGAGCTCAAACGTCAGGTGAAGTGACAGCAGGTACACATGCACAGGTACATCCTGTCTTTAGATTAGTGTAATGGCGCTTCGTGCAGCTAGATGGCAGTGTGTAACAATCTCAGGAGATCAGAGGAGGTTCAACCCGCTGTTAACCAGGCATAGCTAAACATCTTTACCAGTTGTTTCCTCTCGTGTTTTATCTAAATTATGATTATATTCACCCTAAAAAGACAAAATCAAATACTTACTTTGATTCTCTCGCGTGCTTTCAATTTTCTCTGCCTGCTCTTTTGTTTTTGTTCCCCTTATTTCACCACTTCCCCTCCACGACTTTCACAAATAATGTTGACCCGCTCTCCCTCCACATCCTCTGTTCTGCATTCTCTTCCTCCTCTCTGCACCTCCTCCCCTGTTACACACACACACACACACACACACACACACACACACGCACACAAACCACGGCAGACACACAGTCACACATCACCCGAGCTGTGTCTACTCCTGCTCCCCCGATTGAGACGACAAGCAGTGTAGGGGCCTGTGACCTTCATGGTGGCTCAGATCTGCGGCTGGCACTGATTTCTGATTTAGTGTCGATCCGCCGCGCTTGTCAGGGGCTGCGAGGTGCTTTCCATGTGGTAATAGAAAAGCTCAAGGGCAGCTGGAGAAAGGAGGAGGGTTGGCGGGGAGGGGATCGGCTGAAGGGTGGAAGGGAATGGGTTTTTAGACGCGTGGGTCGGTGATGCTCTGTTTGTTTAACTGCCTGTCAGATATGTGAATGAATGGGTCAAATGTGTCGACTGCAGAGGAGCGTCGTGAGTCAGTACGCTGCATAATTAATTCAAAAGATGTGAAGGAATGTGATCCACGCGCAGCTCGGGCACAGCTGCGCTTCCAGCGTCATGCACATGTCAGTGTGTTAACTCAACGCTCACCAAAGTTATTACTCTTTATCCTGAAGGGGGGCGGGCGGACTGCAACAAATTTCATAGCAGATTATCCAATCGCTTTCCAGATATTTCACAATAAACCACGAGTGTCAGCGTGTTGGTGCTCCAGAGGAAAAGTCAGCAAAGTGGTTAGAAAGCGGCGTGTCTGTACAAACTTTCACACCGGTCCACAGCTTCTGCTCCATGTTTAGATGTTTTCACAGGATGAGCGACGGATTTCAACCTCCTGCTGCAAAATCAAGTCAATCAATCACCAACAGACTTCTTTAACCACAGTCAAAGAAGCTCATCCAATGTTTGTCAGACATTTAATTTAGAAAATGGACAATAAGTAGGATTCATCCTCTGGAGACCATGAATACATTTCAGTCGAATCCAGCCGCTAAGAGATAAGCAAGAAAAATGAGTTTTAAAAACCACATTTTCAGGGGCGAGTGAGAGAGAATGAAGCCAGAATTCATAAAAAAAAAAAGAAAAGGTGAGAAGAGGTGGAACAGGTAACAGGAAGAAACGTGGGAGAAGAAAAGTCTTGGTGGTTCCTGATCCTCGGCCCGGAGCAGACGAGGTGTCAGACATGACCAATGGCAGGAATCAGCGGAGAGGCGAGGTCATGATGCGATGGCGTCCAAAACAGAGTCGGAGCAAAGAGAAAGGTCTGCCCGCTCCCTCCTCCTGCCTGATCACACCTCCACCCCCACCCCACCACCTCCACCCTGTAAGGAAAACAAATGGTTATGATGATGGAAAAGGAATTAAGCTGTGATTTAACAACGGTACTCGATAACGGGCTCCCTCCCTCGCCGCCGGGACGGAGGGGTCTCTCCCGACCAACACACCTCACTGTCCCTCTTCATCAGGCTTTCACTGTGTTCTGCTTCACCTGCTGCCTCCTCCTCCTCCTCCTCCTCCTCCTCACACCTGCGCTCACACGCCTCACTTCCTCTTAAGACTTTTTTACTCGCCACTTTAAGGCGAGTGTGTGTTGTAATTAAAAAAAATCCCACATTAAGACAAAGCTGATGCTCGTCTTTATTCTCCAGCTCCAGCAAACGGGAGTAAATGTGAAGAGTGTTTACTGGGGACTATTTTAAGCTGCGGATTAACACATATTTGTGTGTATTTGTGAGTATTTAAAGTTGTGGGACAGTTGAAGTGAACCAAAGTAAACTGCAGTACAGGGCCTGGCTTCTTCGTAGCGAAAGGACATGTCACCCAGGGCAACGGTGTCCCTTTAAAGGGCCAGTTCACCCCAAACTAACTAAAATAAATAAATAAATGAGATTTTGATTGAACGAACCCTTTAAACCTGTATCTCCATGACGCCACGAGACCCAATCAAAACAAGGGGGATGTGCGTCTGATTAGAAAAGATACGGCGACGGTCCGGAGCTGACCAGGGAGGACGTCTGAGCGCAGGCTGTCACTTTGATTTGTCACATGAGTGTGACTGTAATTGCTGTGTTTCAGTCATCATAGGTTAATTATCAGCCTTGACCTATTACACACACACACACACACACACACACACACACACACACACACACACAGTTAGGATTTGTACAGTCCCTAAAGTTAGAAGCCATCACCGTGATGCAAAGCTGCCCATCCTGTTTCACTCTGCACCTTCCTCCTCCTCCTCCTCCTCCTCCTCCTCCTCCTCCTCCGGGGCCCCTCCCCCTCCGCCTCCCTCCCTCCCTCCCTCCCTCGATTGGTGACCCACTAATGTTCTGTTCATTTTCTCTTATGAATAGATAATGGGCAAAAATCAAATCTCTTCATTTGCATGTAATACAATTAAGACCTTTTCAAACAATGACAAATGGAGGGAGCAGCGAGGTGTCAGTCAGCCTCGGCGGCGAGGAGGCGGGGACGGCGGCGGCCGGAGCCGCTTCCATTTTAACCAAAATTAATAAAACCTTCAAATGGGATTTTCTCGCCGCCATCTGGAATAACAATCACCGAGACACTCCGAGACTCAGCCTGTCAAATAAAATTAAAGTTCTCATGAATTTGGATTCATAGCGTGGTTGTGAAGACACCAACATGTTTCTACCACCCCCCCAACCCCCAATTTCATCAATAATGATTGGATATGTGGCTCAAATTTCTCCCTGAATTAAATAGACACATTTATTGATCATTTAAACACTTCCTGGTTGCAATATTTGTCCCTAAACTCTCCACTCTGACCCTGAAGAAATCCCTTTATGCTAAAATAAACTAAGCTAAGCTAAGCTAACACTGTTATCAATCATATATTTTATATATAATCATATATATTTAACACTCAGATGGTTGGACTCACTTTTCATTTTTTTTTGGTCTCAAAACAAAAATATTGGGCCACAAACTTGTTGTTGTGCAAAAAAATTTGCTTATTCATAAATATAAATTCACATCAGACTTACACACACACACACACACACACACAGGAAAATTAATGAGCTCTCATTCATAATCCCGGACAGAGAGAGAGAGAGCCATATTCACCCTTGGATGGTTTATTGACTGATTTCATTTATTTGCGCGGAATAAATAGGAGGCAAACATTGGCTCGCGCTCACATTTTCCGCGACACACTCGCTGCACAGCATTCTGGGAGAACGATCCCGCCAGCGGCGGGGGTCGCTGATTGGCTACCTCGTCAGCGTGTGACAAATTACCCAATGAGAAATAGGTTGCCCATTTTCACAAACTAATTAACCTGGGTGATAGTGAAACAAATTATTACATTTATGTAATATTATTTCACATCTGTCGCTAGACTACAAAAATCTTTATCCTGGTGCCCCACCCACCACCACCACCACCCACCACCACCCCACCCACCTCCACCCTGCATCTCCACCATGAACACTGTTTATTTACAAGGATTTACTCAAGTAACTTTAGTTATCATTTTATAATATTTATCATTTATAATTTTACAGTATGTTACTAGCAGCTGGAGCATTTTAGAGAGCTGCCCCCCCACCACCACCACCCACCACCCAGGGGTCAAAGGGTAAAAGTGAGAGGTCACAAGACGGTCAAGTAAAAGAAAAGAAAAGATTTCTTCTCCATTAATCAGGTTGAGGCTTTTCACTCACTCACTCAAGATGAGGTGTGTTATATGAAATGCTTCTTTAAAACATTTCTCATGTTTTTAAACGATTAAAAAAAAAAAGACGAAACTACAACAACACAACAAACCGAGTGTGAATGTTCAGCACTGACCTGTGGGTGACACAAACAGCACAAACCGGCTCCTCAGCAGCAGATCCAATAATCTGCAGGAAAATCAGAAAAAAACAAACCCAGAACAGTGAGCTGATGGTTCGCTGTGTTTACGTTGCCGTGGAAAAGTGATCAGCGCCTTTTCTCCTCTGCCTTATCCGTCACGTTTGGAGCGGCCTCCTGACATCACTTCACTTTAAGTGGCGTCATCAGGACCTCGTGAGCGCCACGCGTCAGATCCGCGCCGCAGGTAATGAACGACAGCGCGGTAAACACGCTAATTACAGGGGGGGTGTCACGTGAGGCGTCGTTTCCCGTCGCGTTATTTCTGTTCCCCGCAACCAAAACACGTCGGAGCTGAAGAAACACACCTCAAAACTACACCAGAGCAAGTACAAGAAAGTACAAGTACACGCACTTCCTGGGAAATTATATTTAACTTAAAGTGGAGAATTGTGTGTCAAACAGTCAGAATTGTATTTCTGAGGTTTTTTTTATTGTTGTTTTTGCATGAACACACGTAAACAGCACGTTCAATGTTGCAGCGGGTTGAAGTGGACGAGGCTCGTGTTGTGTAGTTTAATCCCAAACAATCCACATTATGTCAGATTATTGCACATTTTGTATCTGCAAAGTAACTGCAACCGTTGGATAAACGTGGAGCCGGAAGTAGAAAACGTCCCTGTGACGTCTGGAGGAAATAAACAAAAAGCAAAAAGAGGTTTGAGTGACCAAAAAAAAAAAAAAGATAAATGCAAAGTATTTTTAAAACGGGTTGACACCATCTCCCTCATGTCTGGACCCAGAAGAACCTGGTCACATGACACAAACATTCAGGACTTGATTTGGGACCGGATCGATCGTGTTGGACTATTTTTGTGTTTTTGAAACAAAACTGAAGAATACAAATTTTGTACTCTTAAATAATCTGTTAAAAATTAAAAAAAAAAACAACAGCTGGATGACCCGATGACCCTTCAGCTGCTTCAACAAAAGGAGGTTTGATTCGGGATGCGTGTGACATAATCGAAAATGATTTTTATTGGGTCATTTACATTAAATTGATATAAACATGTCCATGGAACAAAAAGAAATGGCTCGAACATTTAAGAAAGTCAATATTTTGATCATAAGCACAGACATCTTTTTTTTTTGTTGGGTTTTTTTTTTTGGAAAACATAAAAGGTATCACAAACTGACCAAATGGGAACAAGAGTGCGTCCGCTACACAAAAAACATCCTATATAACAGATTATAGTTAGAGTCAGTTTCCAGGTCTGAATTTATAATATCCCCTCCCCCCTTTATTATTATTAATATTATTATTATTATTATTATTATTTTGCTCTGGACAGCACATGCATTCAAGTCCTTTTCCATGCCGTCCTGATTTCTGCCCCTCCCTCTCTTTTGTCTTTATTTCCTGGTGAATCTGTCCCGTTGTTTTTTTTTTTTTTTTTTTTACTTCCAGGTGTCCTGTTTCCGCACGTCCACCGTGCACCCCCCACCCCACCCTACCCCACCCACACCCACCCCTGCAGAGCTGCAGGATATGCAGCAGCAGGTTTGAAAAGGGGGGAACCTACGTTTTGTATCTCAAAGTATCCACAAGTTATTTGTCCTCAAAAACAAAACAAAAAAACAGTCAGTGGTCGCGGATCAGCCCAGCAGCTGCGTGTGGCCGAATAAATAAATAAATACTGAAGGAATAAGTTAATTTAAATAGACAAATAAATAGTCGTCTCATAGGCTACATGCGAAATCATAAGTCATAGCTGAGAACAGAACCGGGCCTGGTCAGCAGCTTCAGTTCTCCCTCTTGTTTGTGGTTCGGGAGGGGAAAAAAACCCGCCAGGTGTGCAGCTCTGCGGCTTGTGACGTGAGCAGATATCCCGGCTGTGTTTTCCCGGCGCACCGTTCGGATGGATGGATGGTTCGGATGGATCGGAACTGAAGTGAAAGGAAACGCTCTTCTAGGTGAAACTCATGGATACTGTGTGCTCCAGCGCTTTGCGGCGCAGCGACGCGATGCTTGTCCCTCTCCAGACGTCACTGTCCGGGGAGCTACACAGCTGAGGCGAGCCGGTCACGTTGGTGGGGCCGGGGAGGGACGCGGGTACCATCCCGGGGAACGTGGGCTGGTAGAGGTGCGACTGCAGCCCGGAGCCGTTCGACGACATGTTGGACAGGCCCATGGAGTTGGGCGGCGGCCCGGCGCCCAGGCTGCACTGAGACAGGGACTGGGCCATGGCCTGCTGGCGGCCCAGAGCCGGCGGCAGCTGCAGCTGCGACACGCCGGGCATCCCCGCCGTGGCCCAGCGGGTGTCGTTGGCGTGGAAGGAGCAGAGGCTGTCGCCCATGGCCGCCGCCGCCGCCGCCGCCGACGGGAACTGAGGCAGGCCGTGGTGCGTGGGCAGCAGGGTCCCGGGAGCCCGGAACACGTTGGTGGTCTTCTTGCGCTTCTTCCACTTGGCGCGTCGGTTCTGAAACCAGACCTGCAGACCGGGGGAGGCCGTGAGTGAGGAGCAGCACGCGCTAACGGTTGACAGCTCGTGTCATCGCAGCAACGAGCGCAGATAAAAAGGTTATGACATCAGCCCGTGGTCATCATGATGATGTGCACAAGCGACAATAAATCACTTCCGGGGGAGAAAAAAAACCCAAACAGCTATTTATCAGCTGACATCACCGCGTCCCGATCAATAAAACAGATAAATAACCTTTTGTTTATTTTGCTTTTTGCTGAGTTTGTAATGAACATGTATTTTATAGATAACTACACTTTTAAACAAAATATGTTTTGTAACGTTTATAAAAATCAAACAGACTGAGTTCGTGTCGGTGTGTGTGTGTGTCTGTTTGTGAAAGACGTGACGGTGTGTTTTATTTGTGTGTATGTTTTTTTACAACACGGAGCGCTCGGATAATAAAGATAATGTCGCAGACTTTATTCCCGGAGTCCTTGAGCGGCTCGTCGGTCTGTCTGCGTGCAGGCGGCCGGTGCGTGATGAATGTGGAGATTTGGCTGAGAAAGTGGTGCTGCGGTAATAAGAACAGGACAATCCCACCCACCACCCCCACACACACACACACACACACACACACACACACACACACACACACACACACACACACACACACACACACTCCGTGTAGCCAGCCGTGAAATCCGGCCTGAAATGCATTACACTTTCAAAGGAAAGAAAAATGCAATTTCTCATTGCGTTAAAAAAAAAAAAAAAAAAAAAAAAAAAAAAGGGCGGGAGCGCGCGCTTGGCATGAAGACACAGAGAGCGCGCGGTGACAGGCCCATCGCTAAACTGACCCTGGACCTGCTCCTTAGTGTCAGCCCTTATCATAATGGCAGATGAGCGTCATTACGCTAATTCTTATTTTATGTAAATAGTATATAGAGCGTGCGAAGAGAGCCGAGCAATAATAATAATAATAATAATGATTATTTCACATGTGAGCGAGCCCGGCGCAGTTACAGGCGCTGTGGTTAATAAGGCGGTGACAGTAATGTGGCGGATACTTTATGGATTTGTGCAGGAAGTCGGTGTGTTAAACGCAGCGGGTTGCGTTCGCCAGCGCAAGGTTAAAAAAGTGTTTAAAAAAAAAAAAAAAAGAGCGTGTGTGTCAGAGGTGAGTAAACGAGCGTAACAAGGCTCTTTGGTTTCCTCCAGATTACTTCCACTAAATGAGATGAGCATTAAATAAATGTGGGGGGAATTTAAAAGCAGTGCAATCAAGAGGTGGGGGTGTTGTAATAATAATAATTATTATTATTATATACATATTCACTGTAACTATCCAGAATTTGACCTGAATCAAACACACTTCGTTTAACTAAAAATTAAAATAAGTTAAAACACGTTTTATACGTTTAAGTCCCAAATCTCTTGAAAACAGAATTGATTTTAAAAAATATGAAATTTTAAAAAAAAAATCTCACCCATTGATAACTGCTCCCCAAAATACACTGACACCACAACACACACACACACACACACACACTCAGCTGATAACCTTTCTATCGTGTATATTTTTGTTATACTTAAAACAAGCCATAATGTAATTAAAAGAATATTAAATGAACGTCCTCCTTGCATTTAAATTAAAAAGAACCGTGGATAATAATGATAATACTAATAACAAGAACAATAATAATAATAATGTGTATTTTTCATTTCGTTTTTCTGCTGTAAGATCATTATTTGAAGACGATAAATAAGATTTGTTGTTGTTGTTGTTTGTTTTTTTGGACACATGACATCTTTTAAACCAGATACTATTCAACGAAAAAAAACAAACCACTGACGCTTAAAATCAGAAAATGATTTTAAAGAATCATTTTTAAAAAATAAATTTAATTCAACCAATTTTACTTTGATAACTGAGGGGAAATTGGATTTTGCGGGTATCGAGTAGTTTTGAATATTTTGTGTGAAATTAATTCGCAACTGCTGAAAAAATGACCACAACTTTGTTCAGTCACAAAAGAGTGAATTTTAAAAAAAGGAGATTAAACGTCACTGAGCTCAGTTATTAATTGGTGCGTCTGTTTTACTCCTGTGGCTGGTGCAGATTTATTCGTATTAAACGGCTGACAGAAGCGTTTTCATTCACAGGTGAATTCATCCAGCCTGTTTTCTCTTTACGCTTGTTAAATAAGACGTGAACTAAAACGTGCAGCTGAATTCTGTCCTGACCCATTTAAAAAAACACAACGTGCCCCACCTGCACTCTGGACTCCGTCAGGCCGATCCTCAGCGCCAGCTCCTCCCGCATGAAGATGTCCGGGTAGTGCGTTTTGGCGAAGCTCCTCTCCAGCTCGTTGAGCTGCGCCGGGGTGAAGCGGGTCCGGTGCCGCTTCTGTTTCTGGGTCTGCTGCCCCCCGGGCTGGTTCGGGTTGTTGCCGTTGCCGTTCTGCTGCTTCTCCTGCTCTTTGCCGCCGACCTGCACCGAGTTGGATCCTCCGCCACCTCCTCCTCCTCCTCCTCCGCCGCCTCCTCCGCCACCGATATCGTCACCCGGGAGCATCGTGGCTCCTTCCACGCCGTCCGGACCGGGGCCGAGCTCGCCGGAGTGTCCCGGGTCGGGTCCCCCTCCGCCGAGCCTGCACTTCAGAGCCTCCCTGTGGCCCAGGAGCTCCGCCGCGGCATCCTTCATCCCTGCACAGACAAAACCAGAGGCGGTGAGAGCGGGCACGGCGAGCGCCGTCTCTGCGGGAGGAAGAGGAGACGCGGTTAGACACGTTGCAACTGCGCACAAACATTTTGTTTTGGTTCCGAAAACACACGGCAACACCGGAGCTGCACATGCACCGCAACCAGCCAGGTGAGAGTGACACAACCACAGCATGCACACATGACAATCTGCTCCTTAAATACTCTTAATTCAATTCGATCGCGCCGATATCTTTGGAAATTGTTAAATCAAATTACGCGGTAATATAATAATAATAATTACTTTTCCAATGAATTAAGCGAGTTTGGTTCACTTCGGTTCACATTAAGATGATATAAGAAGCAAATTGGACAATTTTCTGAGTGTGATGTAAGATTAGGAAGTGCCTCCAGCTTACAGTAGAGTTGAAGACCGGAGTTTGGCGATGATAACTCACCGAGGCGAGCATCCAGGAGGTCGGCATGAGAAAGCATTGCGCACCGCTCCAGGGCGAAATGCTATTCCCAACTAAAAAAAAAAAAAAAAAGAGAGGAAAAAAAGCAATCTCTATGACTTTAACCTATTTAAGAAATATATATAGACTAAATGAAAGCAAATTCGGTTTGTGGTTAAAAGGGAGGGTTGGTTGCATTATAATGTAGTTTAGAGAAACGGGGAGGCGCTTAACGGCGGAATGAACCCATGAGCTTCTCCAAACGAGGACCAATCAGAGCTGAAGCCTGCAGGTATGTCAGCTTTAGCCCGAGACCCCGGCGCCCCCCTGCACCCCCCCACCCCCACCCACAGCTCCCCAACACCACCCACCCAACCATCCTCTCTCACATCCACAAGTTCATTCCTCCTCATTCCTGTAATTGGCTTTGATTTCTCCTCCAAATTACATCCAATAAAAATAACCTGATTTAATATCTGTGCGTGTGTGTGTGTGTGTGTGTGTGTGTGTGTGTGTGTGTGTGTGTGTGTGTGTGTGTGTGTGTGTGTGTGTGTGTGAGAGAGAGAGAGAGAGAGAGAGAGAGAGAGAGTGTGTGTGTGTGTGTGTGTGTGTGTGTGTGAGAGTGAGAGAGTCAGAGAGTGAGAGAGAGAGAGAGAGATTAAAATTGAAAAGCTTCAAAGAAATGTTGGATCACCACAATATTTGTTTAATTGTGCATGCTGCTGTGCGCTCATTGTGAGATAACAACTGTGTGTGTGTGTGTGTGTGTGTGTGTGTGTGTGGGGGGGTTCAGGAGCTAACACATGGCAGCATAAACACACACACACACACACACACACACACACACACACACACACACACACACACACACACACACACACACACACACATACACACACACTGCATGGCTAATATCTAACGCCACTTTGGAGCTTGTAATATGAAAGTTATTATTATCATCGGCCTTTTACTTCCTGTTTTCGTGATGACCTGGACTGGACTGACTGGACAGAGTGACACCCCCCCCTACACACACACACACACACACACACACACACACACACTGTAATAACCCCTGATTTCCCAGCGAGCCGACACAACAAACTTGCGGAGTTGGAGGCGCAGACTGGCGCTGACTGTAACCAGGCTCATTTTCAAGGCCATTAGGCTTTTATGTAATCAGCGGCGGATCTATACGGCCTGAACCGCGAATATCAGAGTAAGATCAGTATAAATTAGCGGTTAATTTACTAGTGTTTAGGACCAACTGTCAGGAGGGTGGAGCGGGTGGGGGTGTAAATGATGTGTGGGCAAATTAATTCGGCGGAGTTTTTTTTTTAAACATGAGCCGTGAACGTGTTTGATAAAAAGGGGGGCCCGGTTATGAGAAGAACCGGATACGGAACCGTGTTCGGGCCGAATTGTTGTGAGACGTGATTTTAACCGTGAACACACCCTGACACGCGCTTTGGACAGACGTGTGGACGCTCTTCTTTTCGGGTTTATTTATCAGCGGCACAAAGGAGGCGTCCGAGCGTGAACCGGTCGGACCGACTCCTGCTCTTTCGATCCCCCCCCCATCCTCATCCCCTCCTCCGCCCGTCCGTCCGTCCGTCCGTCCGGGGCTCCGGCGTGAGCCTCCGCTCAGCACCGCCGACAGATACACAGACACGGGGTGGATGGGAGGGATGGATGGAGTGAGAGGAGTCGGAGTCTCGGACGCTTCGGGACGTGGACGGGTTTTTTTTTCTTTATTTTGCGCTGATGTCTGCGTGTTGTTGTTTTTTTCCAGCGGAGGAAAAGAAGAAGACGCACAATCACGGACATATTTCTTGTCTCTCTCTCTTCCTGTCATTTTTTTTAAGGCGGCTAACTTGAGGTAGAATCAAAACCGAACTAAACGCAGGTTGTTTTGTATATTTTTGGGGGATGTTTGCGTGAACCGGTTTGTTTATTTCCCCCAGAATTACGACTATATTTATCTTATTTTTTTGCGGCGTGTTTGATTTAATTATTACGCGCCAAAATTGGCAGTATTCCTCCGCCGTGTTTCCATATTTTATGTCGAGCCTTTCCCGGCGCGTAAGGATCATTTCAGATCATCACGGCGCGGGATGATGGATTGTACGCTTCATTTTATGACTTCGCTACAGCTCCGTGTTTTGTTTTGGTTTTTTATAGCTGTACAAACAAAAGTGCAGCAGCAGGTCATATTTAACCCCAACGACGGCAGGAAAAAAAGGGGGGGGGGGATTAGATATTTCTGCAGATTAAGTGGCGAAACATCCAGAAATAATATTAAGTTCTGTGTATTTTTCAAGAAAAAACAACATTTTATCTTGTGTTTCCTGACTGAAGAGAAGGGCAACACTTTTATTTCATGGTCAATATATATATTTTCTTTTAAGGAGAACTGAGTGACTGTCATTTAAATTCAACTGGTTTAATTTAGACTGAATTGAATGAGTTTTTTTTAAAAAATCCTGCCTTTATTATAAATCAATTTTATGGACGATTTACGCACAAGTTATAGTTTCTTTTTTAAGAACCAATTTGCTGTTTGATTAATGAGCCTCCCCGGATGTTGATAATCCTTTTACATGCAGTGAATTTTATTCTATTAATTCAACTTTTCGTTTGATTCCGCGCGCGTGTGTGTGTGTGTGTGTGTGTGTGTGTGTTGGTTTTGCTGAGTTGATAATTAGGGTAAAACAGGGACCAGCTCGCCACATCTGTCCTCGCGCTCGCATCAATCTCATGCATGTCATAAATAAGAAAAAAAAAAAAAGTAGACAAACACTCCCCCCCCTCCAAGTTAATGCGGTGCATCTGAGTGGAAAGTAGACATTTTCACGCGCCGTGGAGATGAGGAGTGACTGTTAATAAAAGTGTGTGTGTGTGTGTGTGGGGGCACAGTAACACTACTGTAAATGGTGAAGTGGAGCGTGAGTGCGTTACCTCCAGATCCACGTGCGCTGCGGTGGCGGGCGGGGCTCGAACCCGTGACCTTCCAGGTTTACATGTGCGGCTTCTCCAGACCAGCAGCTGTTTTCTCTCTCTCTCTTTCTTTTCTTTCCTCCTTTTCAGTCAGTCAGTTAGAGATTTCTGAGGAGAAAAACAATCGATCTTCCATCTGCACCAGCCTGCAGTTTAACTAATTTCTCGTTTCATGCAGCTGATCTGGTGACAGCCGCGGGGGGTGAGGTGGGGTTGGGTGGAGGGTGATGATGAGGAAGGGGGGGGGCTGCTGTTGGTGCTGATGCTGCAACCGCATCGAGCGACCTGCTCTGCGCCAAAAGTTTGACGACGTTTAGCGGCAGAAAACAAATCTGCGGCAACTGCCCCACATGCAGCTGATCAATCATTTTTTATCAATCATTATCGATAAACCCGAGGAGTCAGAAAACAGAAAACGCATTAAACACGCGTCGCACCATCCGCTTTATGCTGCTTTAATTGGAATCGCCGTTGCTATGACAACGCGACACGGTGTACTTCTACACGCTGATGAAGTTAACGCTGTTAAAATTAACACAGTGGAGCAGAGGTGGCGGGTAACACGGTCAGACAGCGAAGTGACTTAGAGTAAAAGTACTTAGTTACTTTACCTTCTCTCGCCATCGAGACTGAGGCTGTGGACAGGAGGCCTGTGATCGTTTCCAGCAGAAAATATAATTAAAGTGATTTCTGTTTTTTAAGAGGCATTTTTTTAAAGATGAAACGCAGAACATCCTCGTATCAGATGATGCGTGTGTGTACGAGAAGATATTTACTCCAGTATTTCCATTTTCCGCTCATTTCTACCCCACTACAGTCCAAGATGACAGTATTTTACTCCGCTGCAGGGTTCACACGAGACAACGTGTCGTTAGTTATTTTAAAATGATGTTTTATATTCAGTTAAAGCACAAAAAAATTAGTTAAAAATAAAAAAGTAACAGCGATAAAAACGCGTTAAACACTGAAAAAGTTTTCACGCTACATCTTCCTTACAATCCCTGCAGTGATGTTTTGAATGCAGGGCCTGTCTCTCTCTCTCTCTCACACACACACACACACTTTTTTTCTTTTTAAATAACACGTGACGCGTGTCACCCCGGTCCGGGTCCCGGACCCCGCACCGGGTCCCCCGGTCTCATCAGCGCCAGGTGCAGCGGCCCCGCCGCCGCATCTCACGCCTCAATTAGCGGCGCTGCCCTCTGCACGGACTCGATTAGGCCGTGATTTATCCGAAAGAAATATAATTACGCCTCCAAATAAAATAATCAGCATTGAAGAGCGATTTCCTTAACGAGCTGGAGCGGGGTGGATGTCACGGAGCAGCAGCGCCTCATTAGGGCGCTAATGAGACTTTGGGGTGATCCTGATAATTATCAAAATCTGAAGGAAAAAAAAAATCGAGTCGAACCGAACCTTAATTTGTCTGCCGATCCACTTCGTTTGGTAGCGGGACGGTTCGGGAAAAGGGCTCCCCGAGGCCCGCGAGACCGGAACTGACGTATGTGTCACGTGAGCGACGGGGGGTCGAACGCCAGTGGGCCCGTTAGGTTTTGTGGGTTGAAATGATCAGCTGATTAATCGATTAATCAGTAGGCAACTAATCTGACAGGTGAAGTGATTGGTCACCAATCAGTTTGTGAAATATTCTAATGTACCACGTTTCATTTGCTTTATGACGCTGGAAAATGAATATATTGTTTTTGGGGTTTTTTTTTAATGATCGATCAGAACAATAAGTCACATATCAGCTGACCATTAAAACAACTGTTAGCACTGTGGGGGATACATCATCGTTATGGTCCAACAAGATTCAATACACATATTTAACACAAGCTACATTAAATTAAAAAAACAACAAAAAAAAATTAAGGAAGTGGTGACTTAAAGCACTGGAGCTTCTGGAGTGATCTGCAGTGTGTGTGTGTGTGTGTGTGTGTGGACCCACAACATTATATCTGATGGTTGTTACAGCAGGAAAAGATGAAAATTAAAATGATAAAGTCCAGGTTTGTGTGTTAAGGCGACACACAACAGGAGGCAACATCTGTTTAAAAAAAAAATAAATAAATTTGAGATTTGTTTTTGGTCCATTTTTGCTTCCAAGCAAAAAAAAAAAAAAAAAAAAGCCTCAAAAATCCACATGGAGCCGTTTATTTTCCTTTGTTTTATTTTACTGAGGGGCTTCGTTCATACATCATTCATAACCTGAATTATTTAGCGTTTTATCCCGAAACAAAATGGCCAAAATGGATTTCTTTTATTCTGTCGGCAGCGTTGTCTGATTTATGGAGCGATAAAAACAGACTGCACCTTAAAACTAAAAGAAATTAAACATTTTGAAGCCGCCTTAGTCCGGCGTCCACTTTCTATTTTGGAAATATATGCAAATTAGCACAGATTTAAGTGGATAAGGCCCCATTAGCATATTCAAACCTAAAAAAAAAAAAAAGTTATTGTCCTTTAACGTACGTGGACGCTCACCTGTGTCTGGCCTTAATGTGAGCGGCGCAGAAAGAAAAGCCTCGGCTCCTGGACTGGGACAAACTGGGACTTTAATGGGATTGTGCAGGGATTTGCCGGGTGGGACAGACGTGGTGGGAGGCGGCGGCGCGCTAACAGTCGGCAGTTAGAGAGAATTAGGTGGAGAGCTGAGGCCGGTTTTGCCTCCGCGCCTCCGAAAACGAGGCCTCGATGAAAGGAATGGACGTTTTAAGCGAGCGAAGCTCACAGCGCGACCGGAACCAGATCCGAAAAATCATCCTTCAAGCTTCACTGAGTCCAGTACTCTCCTCGCCTCTTGGTACTCCTCGGACTCGGCCAAGTCCTCCTCCGTTTCCTGGACGGAGACACAAACACACGCTCAGTCTTGTTCCGCTGCCATTTTTTTTTTTTTTTTAAACCAAAACTTTGCCGTCGCCTCAACGGACGAAACGTCACCGATAAAAAAAAAACGTGATGTCATAAAACTTATCATGTGATCCAAATTCAACAGTAAAAGGAAGGAACCGGGTGGTAACCTGACGAGAGACTGAGACCGCCGCCCCAAACCAACATGGCCGACCAACTTAAACGTTAAACGTACGAAGCTTTTGAGCCCGTTTTTGCTCATTTGCACATTTGGCACCTGGTATCAAACAGGGAAAACACGTGAGGCTCCAGGCGGCAGGTCGACAACATCAGCCGAGTCCTGAATTCTTTTTCTGTGGGTCTGGAAAGACGAAAGACTTTAAAGCGCCACAGCCTGGTCTGCCCCTAGTGGCCGGAAACGGTTAGCGCATCTTCACTGAGAGAAAAAAAATTTCCCAAATATTTCGCAAATCTCCAGAATAAAAGCAGGAGCGTGAACGACGCCAGCTCTAAGTTTACAGCAGATTTATGAAAAAATAGTCGTTTTTGTCTCGGCGCGTCTAAAATAGACTCAACAGGAGTGGGCGGGGCGTTTGATGGACGCGGGTTCGCGTCACCTACCAGCACGTTGAGCAGCGCGGCGTGTGCGACGGCCAGTCGCCGGTGGCAGTCCGGGATCATCATCCTGGACTCCTGCAGCACCTCCATCTGAAACCAAACAGACACCATCTTTATTCATCACCTCCACCACCTCCACCTCCCCCCTCACTGCTGTTATCGCTTTTCTCATTACACAAATGTTTTCTAGGTGCGGGGACACGAATTCAAACAGCCGGGAACAGGAACGGGAATATTCAGGGTTGCTGACACCTCCGCTGTGGCGAACATCCTCCCGACGGGTCGGCGGGATGAAAAATGTTATTGAGTTATCGATCGGGTGGAGGGGGGAGCAGGGTGGTGGGGACCCCCCGGCGTCGCCGACCGCACACCTGAGCGAGCTGAGCGACCGTGAGCCGGGGGCGCAGCGATCGGGGCGTAAACAATACGCCTGGAGTGAAGCTGGGGAACTTTGTACAGCCACATGAATGTGCACCCCACCACCACCACCACCTCCCCCCTCCCTCCACCCACACCGGCCCCCTGAAGAGCGGCGAAGACGCTGTCAGACACGCTCGCTCCTGACAGATGCTTCCGCGCCCGGCCCCTCCGCGGAGCCGGGACGTCAAAACACGGACCCGGTCACACGCGTGCGCATTACACGGGTGGAGGCGTGTGTGTGTGTGTGTGTGTGTGTGTGTGTGTGTGTGTGTGTGTGTGTGTGTGTGTGCCTGACGGGGTGAGTTGCTGGAATGATCCCATCAGCGGTGGATGAAGGCGACGCTTACAGCGTATCGATCCCATTCAAATAGAACTAAAAAAAAAAAAAAAAAAGATAAGAAGAGAGCCTCTAATCCACCCCGCCTCGCACCTCTCATCTCCACCCATAATCCATCTGGCCTCCCAATCTCCACATTTATCGCCCGCCAAGCCCGCCACTTCAAACAAAACACGCCGCTGACTGCTGATGCGGGCGGACGAGGAGGAAGTGCGGTCGTGTCTTCCGTGGCCGTCCATAAACCGAACGTGTCGCTGCTTTTCTCCACGGAGAGATCGTCCACGTGGAGCATCTGCACCCGAAACTCCACCCAAAACTCCACCTCACGACCTCTGACCTGGAGGTGACGTGAGCCGAGTCAGGAAACCTTCTGCTTACATTTCACTTTTCTTTTAAAGAAATGCACTCGGAGCGAAAGTTTTTCTTTGAAAGTATGAAGGATCTGAAAGTCATTTTGTTTAACAAAACACAGAGGCTTTGTGAGGTGTGTGTGTGTGTGTGTGTGTGTGTGTGTGCACCCACATTATACCTTCAGTACTGCTAGTATTGCTGGGGGAGATGACGACTGTACTGAACTGTACCCGAGCTAACCGGTGTTACTGTTAAAACAAAAAGAGAAAGTGAAGCTGCGGTACAGGGAGAAGATGGAGGGCTGTGTGAGGTGTGTGAGTGTGTGTGTGTGTGTGTGTGTGTGTGTGTGTGTGTGTGTGTGTGGCGACACTAAACCACCAGCGTGTGTCAGTAATTATCAAACTCCTCCAAAGAAACATGATATAATTACATCGGCATCAAGCAGATTACAAAATCGCTAATGATTCTCCTCTCAAAACCTAATGCTTCATTATCGCCGTGGACTGACCTCATTACACCAACAGTGGGGCGGGCGGGAGGTGTGTGTGTGTGTGTGTGTGTGTGTGTGTGTGGTGGTGTTACACTGCCCCCCCCCCCGCCCGGCCGGACAGCGGAAGTTTTCCAGACGGCGCGGAGGAAGCGAAAGCGAGCGTACCTGTTTCTTGATGACATAATCATCCCCCGCCTCCGCCTTCAGCCGCTCGATCTTCTCCTCCTGCTGCTTGGCCTCCGTGATGTACGCCACCTCCTCCTTCGCCAGCCTGCGGAGGACAGGAAGAGCGGGGTTGGGGGGGGGGGGACACGGTTCATAGTTGAAGGCAGAGACACGCAGTTGTTGCTGTTCCATCAAACGTGGAAACCCCCCACCACCAGCAGGAGGATACGGGCCGAGCCGCTGTGATGGTCACCTTCTGCAGACAGGGCCATCTATCCTCATTCTCTCGCCGCCGTTACTCCAGCTTGGGGGGGGGGGGCGCCCAGCAAGATCATCTCCCGCAAGACGGCAAGATACACACCTCGATAACAACAACCAGCGAACGCATCATTATTCCTCCTCGCCGCGGGAGCCGGGTCTCAAACGACGGCGCGATGTGAAATTTAGCTCGTTACTTGTGAAAGGAGCGAGGACGCGACGCAGCTGGAGCTGTTTTGCACCAACACGAGGTGGAGCATGCTAACCGCCGCGTGGAAACTCAACTCAACAAAAAGACGACAAAAAGCCGGGCCACAACGCAAAGATGCAAACACGCCGACTTTTTAGCTCTGCTTTTGGTCTCCACCTGCTCCAAGAGGGGAAACGTCCAGCTCTTTAGCAGCTAAACGCTAACAGCAGGCAGCAGTTGTGAGTCGAACAGGTCGAGGGGAGCGATCATTTACACGCCAAACATCTGATCAGAAAAATATCGATCACTAACGGCGAAGAGACAAAACAACTGAGCGACACTGGACAAGCTGCACGCAGATATTTAAATGAGTTTAAGTTTTAATACGACCATTTGTAACTGGATTTTAAAAAAACAACAGAACAAGTAAAGGGTGGGGCTGTGAACGATCAATACGTTTCATATCCGAGGAATTTTGAGTGGCGACACACAGCTACAGGTTAAATTTAAATCGTGGGTCACGTGACATTCATTGCGGCTTCCAGCTCGCACCTTATCTGACTCTCACACACATCACACACACACACACACACACACACACACACACTACTGCTTTTTAGAGATTAATTGATCATCAATTTAGCCCCTAATTTGGACCAAGTCAGGTGGTAAATGGGCCTCTTTTTCCTTGATTGTTAGTGAAAATGGGCCTGAGTACATTGATAAATTTTGATTATTTATCAATTACGGGCCAAATGGAACAAAATCTATTAAACAGATTCAGAGCCTGATTGGCATAATGGAGTTTGAAAATATCGCTATTGATAATGATTCCCGGCTAATAGTCTTTTTCCGGCTGCGCCCGCTTTGTTGGAATGACAACACAAATTTCATTTTTCATAAAATCAGCTCGTGCGCGCGTAAGTGAGCGATCCCTCATTAATCAGTCACATTACCGGAGACCCTTCCCTCCGTGTTGCTTCCTCGCCAAGCCGAGGAAGCCGGCGCCGCTCTGTCATATTTTACATCAATTACCACTCATTCCAACACAGCTCCATCAAGACGCTTTTAAACGGGCGCCGTATGCGGCGGCGGCTCCCGAATGAGCGATGTCACCCGTTCACAGTAAAAAAAAAAAAAAAGAAGAAGGTTGCAAAAAGAAGAGGAGGAAGGAAGGGAGGAATAATTTGAATAAAACTGAAGGACAGTCTAATAACAAAATGTCCATTCCTCCCCCCTTTCCAGTCCTGATGCTAATTTCTTATTTCTCTCCCAGACTTGGAGCGCGGTGTGAATGAGGGGTGGGGTCGGGGCTGGTTTTAAATAGACCTGCCACCTCGGGCTTAATGGAAAAGGCAGCTCTCTGGAAAATAGAAAAAAAAGGGAATTAGAGTGGGCCGACACACACACACACACACACACACACACACACACACCGGGCCGCCCTCCTCTGGCACTGTAGTTTTGAGCCACGATGTAGTCTGCGCTGGGAGCGGAATGACAAAGGCAAATTACTGTTGTCATTTTATTAAGGGCATCCGCCGCGCTAGGGCAGAGAGGCGCTGACTGGAATGCGCGAAAGCCGGGGTTTCCTCCACACACACCCCCCCCCGGTACACGAGGAGGGAGGAGGAGGAGGAGGAGGAGGAAGAGGAGGGAGAGAGAGAGAAAGCAATGACATGTCTGCACGTTCGAAGCCAACGGCTTGATTAAAGGCTCCGTGTCATGGCGGCGTGTCTGGCCTGGAGGGGGAGGGGGTGTTGGGGTGCGATATCTCTCACCTCATGTTACTCAGAAACATAACACATGCAGCTGTTCGGGGTGGGGGGACTGACTGATGCAGCACACGACTGGACGCCCTGTGACATTAGCCTCAGTGGGAAGCCCAGCCTCCATCATTACCGCCGCAGGGAGCCCGTTAGTAATCTGCCCCTCATCAAAACCCGATCGATAGCACATTACACAAACGCCATCGACAGGAGGGGAATTAGAGGGTCGGCCTGATCGACGAGACGCGCGCCGGCTGCTGCGCCGAGCCCATCGCCTCATAATACCTGCGATATTTTCCACTCCGGCATGGTAAATCTGGCCATTCAGATGGAAGCCGGCGCCATCAGCGGGCCGCTTTAAACTGGATGATGAGCTCAAAGTGAATCTGTCTGGATGCAACGCACAAACTGGACTGATTTTTCTTCAGGCCAAAGGTCTGGATTATCTGTTTTTCTTTCTCTTGGTCTGTAAGGGTCCATTTTGCCAGTATGAAAAAAAAAAAAAAAAGACAAGTAAATAAATAAAAAGTAAAAAGTAGGAACAAAGCAAAAAGAAGAGTGGTGAAGTACCATATGTTTGAGTCACAGATTTTCTGTTTAATTAACAGACTGCTTCAGAAAAGAAAGGAAAAGCTTTGAGTATCTGGTTTGTGCAAGAATCTAAATCACAAAAATAAATAAATATATACATTCCTGAGTGGAGAGGAGTGAGGGACGCTCAGGTGTTTACATTAGTCTGCAGGCCTTCAGTGTGACACACAGAGTTTACGAACATTTCAGTTTTTAAATACATAACTATTATTGTGATACACATTAAAAGAAGCGCTGGATTATGCTGAAAATGTTGTTTTGCTGTCCTGATTACAAACATCCCCGCTGTTAGATTTCATTTAAACACGACACTGACAGAAACACACTGTGATGATCACCAGTGATTCATAGTTTGTTTTGTCCAACCAACAAGAAAAACTAAGATATTCACAGGTCTGAAGATTTACACATTAAGTAAACAAAACAAAAATATGAAAATAAACCAATTACTTATGTAGTTGATTAGGTCTCAGTTGTTTGTGGTACTTATGTCAGTGTTGGTACAATATCCTGGTTTGGAAACTGGTTAATGTGAGGGATGAGCAACAAGCTGCACAAACTCAGGTTATAAACTACGTGGTAAATATGTTTCTGCATAATTTTGTGCTCAGAGAAACTAGAAGCCAATATAAACTAAATGAAACTTTACGTGCAAAGATGTTGTGCACCTTCCCCACACTGGGCATGTCATTATATTTGACGGTTTGTGTGGTGACCTGCTTCCGGAACATATGAACGTTGAATGGCGTTTGACGGGTCACAGTGAGGAGCTGCGTGCTGTTGTGTCCCCGGCTGTGCAGACAAATGTCTGGATCATCAGGACATGTGTCGCTGCGCGGAGAAACAAACACAAACCAACGAAGCGGGGGCTGCGCTACACGAGCAGCAGTGGTTAGCTTAGCGTTAGCCATGTCCGTGTTCGCTGTGAGCATCCCTGTAGCTAGCGACACATTACTCAATGTTTACAACCAGATTAGCGAGTCCAATACAATGAAAATATAATATAAAGGGAAGTTGGTCACGAACAACCTCTTCCACGAGCGTATTTGAAGGTTTGGACAACAAAACAAGAGGCGTCATCTCACAGACAACTTGTTGTTAGCAATGTGTGAGCTAGAAAGCTGGCTAGCTAAAAGCTAGCGTGAGTCGGCCCCCGTTAGCTACCGCTGTAACGTTCATACCGTTCATTTACTTACGCCATCTTTGACAGCACGACGAGCTTTCATTGCCACGCCACAAACAAACCGGTAACAGTTAACGCAACAAACAACGCGGCTCCACCATCTGTTCGCTGAGCACAGGCCGCGACAAAGCACCGGAGTGAGGACAAACCTCCCGGGCTAGCAGTCAACCGCGCGCGGCCTGGTTTCACGCCGAGCTCCGCCGCTCCGCTCGGCTAAGCTAACTAGCTCCTCTAGCGCTAGCTGCTTTCTCCGCCATGCTAAAAACAACGACACCCGGGGGAAGGGGGGATAAAAACAGCCTCACCGTTTCACGATGCCGGTTTTGATCTTGATCTGCCGTATCCTCGGATCCGCCATGGCTTGAGGACGAGATGTAGGTTTTACCGACCAGTTGTAGCGTGTAGCGGGAGGCAGTGTGCGGACGCCGGGCAGGCGGAAGTTAGTGACGGCGAGCTGATCGCAGATACATCGATCCTCAGGAATGGATTCACGAGCGCGTCGATCGGGATGACAGGATCAGCGGGAGAAGAGACCCACATTTACTTCTACATTTATACCAGTGGCGCAACTCTGCATTAAAAAAACACTGTTAACAAAATGGAGCAAAAATAGCAAGCAGAATTAGACAATCATAAATTAAGTTTACATAAAAGAGACAATATACAGTAATCATATAACCTCTGTCAGGACTGAAACATGATACAGGAGAGTAATAATTAAAAAACAGTTAATTCATAGAGTCTGGGGACATGTTACTGTCAGTTTTTAATCCAAAAAGATCAACTGGCTGGATAGAAATCTGTTGGAATGATTAAACAATCAGCTTGTCATTAATATTTTATAATACTCCATGCGAGTCCAGTGTTTGTGTACATTTCTACATCAAAATCCCTTCAGCAGTTACTTCAGCAAGGCCTGGATGAATGTTCCGGTCCAGCTTATACAGTCAGTAAAGAGTTTTGAACATGTATTGGCCCTTATCTGACATATGTACACTATTTTTTTCCTTTGTTGTGAGACATGGTGCATGAAACACACTCA